>VCCN01006457.1:1998776-2011232 GCA_006491835.1 Architeuthis dux | reverse complement strand
AAACTGTTGCCAAAAATATTTTTTCGTAGTGTTGTACTCATCATATTCATATTTTTTCAATGCTGTAGAGTTTCGTCATAAGTAATACCTTATAATATATGTTTTGATTGTGTAAAATAATAGAAATAATAAAATCCTGCTATATTTGGTTTAGAAGACAATTAACTTTCTATAACATAGTGGTAGGGGTGTACTTATTCATGGACGATACTGTATGTTACGTTTTCTGATTATTATTCGTTCTCTTCATATCTTTAATCTTTTCTCTTCTCCACCTCGTTTGCAATGTAATGAATAATAGTAAGAATGGAAGAGGGTGCTTATGTTTGAATGGAAGCAAAAGGGACTCAACCTTCTCTATAACTGTCATTCATTCATTACTCCTTCCTCACAAATCTGAAGCTTTAAAATAAACTTATAGTAGTAACAGACCACAAGAATAAGACAGATAGCAAAAGTAATGAATAATAATAACAACAACAGATGTATTAGTTTCAGTTCCCTGTGCATGTTATAGTTAATGTATACATTCCACATGTAATAAAATACTTTAACAAAATTGTATACTTTAATTGCACGCTGGTTCAATTAAACTGCTTGGTGACCTAAATAAGCGAAATAAATTATTACAAATATGTTCTGATTTTTCGAGATTTGGCTCCAATAAGCGGATGCCCCGATTAATCGATGACTCCGTTAACCGAAATCTACCATGTATTTATAATTGAATATTTTTGCTTGAGATTAGACTAACAGAGGAACACTTTAATTAAACATAAACAAGGAAATAACCAAAAGCTCCATACCCTTGTTTTTTTGAAGAGTTTGGGCTTTTAAAATTAGTCCTAACTCTGCAAGTATAAATAACAACAAAACAAAGGTTTACTGTATTTCGCCTTGTATAACGCGCACCATTTAAACCAAAGTCAGCATCGGAAAAGTACTTGCGCTTTATACGAGAAGAATAATTGTTGGGCTGCACTCGAAGCTCGAACCATACATGCGTTGCGTTACCATGGCAATGGAATTTCTGACGATAGTCACGAATTTTTACAATTCGAAGATTCCGTTAGTAGTAAATAAACTGAATTTTCTTACTTACGTTTTTTTCTTTCTTTGCGAATAAATTTAATATCTTTTAATCACCGCTACACTGGTTTATTACTGGGTTTAGGTTATCCAGTTGTTATGACATTTATATGTATCTATGTATCTATCTATGTATCCGGACTTCGCCCAGCCCTAACCGTTCATAGTGGAAATTTGGAATTTTGCACACATACTCCCCTCAATGAGTAGGAGAAATCTTTTCTTTTGTTTTTGACCCCACCCCCCATAATAGGTTTTTAGAGAGGGGGTTCAATATGCAATGTAAGTTTATGCTAAATTGGTCACTAGTTTTTGCCCGCTTGTTTTATTGAAAATTCAGACCTTTTTTTTAGTGATCACAGCCCGATAAAAGGCAAAAGAAATAACTTATTCATTGATCACCCCTTTTTCCAACTTGTTAATTGATCACCCCCAACATATCATATATGGGTGGCGGTGATTCATAATTTCCTTTGGAATGCTATTTTTAAAAACAAAATTTCATGAAAACGTTTGAAATACTCGTATTGCTTTTATTTTTTCGTGAATTTTCCCTTAGAAATTAGGGTGCGTATTATACGCGGGGAAACGTTACGGCCTCTGACGGATTATCTACCACGGAATCCCTAGGCTTAGCTTTAGGAAGGCTACCAGTGACCTTGTACCCTACCCCACCCTTCGTTGTATAGAATAAAATGAGGTCAAGTCACGTTAAATAACCTATATCGTTGTACTATATATTATGTAGAGTGAATGATATTATACAACTAATTAAGACGCAAAAATGGAGATGGGCTAGTCACTTAGCAAGAAGACATGCCAATAGATGGGGAAAGAGACTAACCGATTGGTGCCCATGGGACAGTAAACGAGGTAGGAAAAGACCAGACACAAGATATATATATATATATGTATATATATATATCCATCCTAAAGCGTAAAGTATACAACTGCTGCATAATACCAGCTATGACTTATGGATGCGAAACATGGAAATTAACCAAACGAGCTGAAAATCTACTCAGAATAGCGCAGAGAGCCATGGAAAGAGCACTGGGATAACTCTAAAGGCTAGAAAAAGATCAACATGGATCAGAGAAAGGACTAGAGTGAAGGATATTATACAACTAATTAAGCATCAGAAATGGAGACGGGCTGGTCACCTAGCAAGAAGAGATGACAATAAGTGGGGGAAAAGACTAACCATTTGGTGCTCATGGGACAGTAAACGAAGTAGGAAAAGACCAGATACAAGATGGAGGGACGAGATAGAAAAGTTTGCCGGCAAGACCTGGCAGAGGTCAGCTCAAGATAGGACGTCATGGAAGGAGATGGGAAAGACCTTTGTCCAGCAGTGGACTTATAACGGATGATGATGATGATGATGATGATGATGATGATGATGATGTTGACATGTATAATACAGCAATACCTTAAATAGTGCGGTTTTGATTAGTGTAGGTTTTGATGTAGTACGGTCAAGATATTGCTGTACAAATTAATGTAGCTAAACATAAGCTGAAAAAAACACATTAAATTATAATAAGACCTTGAACATCTCGGTTTTGAACAGTACAGAAGAATTTAGAACGAATTAACTGCACTAATCAATATTTGCCTATATATATGCATACGTACTGACATATCATCCAAAAACCTCCCGTGTACACGCAATTGAACCATTTTTGTACAGTACACTCAATTAAACTTTTTTATTTGCTGTCGGCCCCCTCAAATCCGGGCCCCTGGCCTTGGGCTCGCCCAGCCTAATGGTTAACCCACCGCTGATTATGGCGTGAAATGCGGTAATTTTAGAAGTTCGTTCGTGTCTATAAATGTATTGTAAACTGATCGGATTGTCGAAAAAAAAGGGAGACGCGAATAGAGTTGGACAAACACGAACGCCTGGAATTCAAACGATTTTCTGGCCGACCAGATAAAGTCGTTGTAACGAAAACTAAACAACCACTTTATGATGGTAGCATCGAGTGCATCGGGGGCGGGGGGCTAAGTCGGGAAATGGGTCGGCTTTCAATCATTCGGTGCGGGTTCAAGTTCAAATGTGGCTGTTAAGATTACGGACAAGAATTCGCTTTTGTCAAATCCGTGTTAATCACGTAAGTTGCTCTAACGGTTATTGGCAGGGAGAATTGAATCGGAGTTCAAACTCCGACTGGGACAGTTTGCGTTATCTTAAGGCACGAATCCACTCCCCCCCAGCTATGGGTAAATAGCAGGGCAGTTGGAGCTCTTTAGCCTTGTTAGGCAGTCCATCTTTGGCGTCACTTTAGCAACCCGTCCCTGTAAAAACCCACCCTTGCTACAAACAATGATTGAGTCTTCAATGGACCGTTCGAGAAATGGAGACAAAACCATTGCCTCATTTGTCGTGCGAAATGGTAAAATATTTCTATGTTTTTAATTGAATATTGATTAAGCATGTTTCTCAGTGTTATTTTCATTCTTTATGTTCTTAAATTGTTTAACAGACAATGTTTTACAAATCCAAGTACTGAAGTGCTTTGAGACATTCATCGTATTGCTACAATGATTGGGCCACCATGGATCGTTCGTGAAATGGAGACAAAATCATTGCCTCCTGTATCACGCGACACGGGAACAATTGATCTGAGCCAAGCCGAACCGTGTTACTCATACTGTTTAGATTATTCATTTGGGGGAGGTTTTGTGTCGACTTTTTTAAAGCTGTTGTTTAACGACCCGGAAAAGGTACATGCTAAGCAGTTTCAGCTCTTTATTTATATCTAGCTTAGCTTAGTCTGACACAAGGCCACTCGTGTAGGGCAACCAGTGGGAATAACAATCACAGAGCTTCAGTAGTAATAATCGTGTGCCATACGAGCCTGCTAACCAGTGTTCAACAGTGAGACCCCAAATGCAATGCTCACAGCACTTGGTAATCCCAAGCGGTCACTCATGTGAGTATGAACCAGGTTTGACGTTGCTTAACTAACTAGTAATCCCCCAAATCCACCCGTCTAAGTACTAACGAGGCTCGGCCTTGCTTAACTCAAAACATCTGGAAATCCCAAGAAGTTACTTGTCTAAGTACTAACAAGCCTCGCCATTGCTCAACCCCCAAATCACCTAAGTATTAACCAGGCTCGACGTTGCTTAACTTTGGAACACTCGGTTCCCCCAATTCACCCATCTAAGTGTATTTATGTTGTTTTGCTTATTTATTCCTGTTAAATCTGCAATATTTAAGCATTATGTATGTTGCCGGTCTCATTACTCACACCTTATATGCCAACCCCTATTACATCAGTTTCAAATGGTCGGAGATACTTTTATCAGCAAGTGAGAGAGTCAAATGCAAAACAAGGAAATAACACTGTTCATTATATAAGTCTAGTAACTTTGCATGAATTTGTATCAGACCATCTATACTGGGAGATCTGATGAGAATCGAACCCACTAACAACGGCCAGCAATATTAGCTTGCTGATCATTGCTATACGACGACTGTCCTGATCTTTTTTTTCTCTTTTGCTTTCATATGATTTACTCGTTAATCACAGTTGAAAAAATTCACGAATATATTTGGATTGAGATGAGTTTTTATAGAAAAAAAAAATACTGAATTCGTTTTCTGGGAATAGTGCGTAAACTATGCACTATTCCCAGTAAAACAGTGGGCAGGAAGTCATTTTAAAAAACCAACTTTACCCCCCCCCCCTCAAGCCAGTGGAATAGTCCAGTGTTACGACTCACAAACCAAGAAAATCACACTGTTCATTATTTAGTTAGTTTAGAACTTTATGATATAATTAAATGTTTTACTTGTTTTACCTTTAACTACACATGAAGAAACCTGTGTGTGTGTGTGTGTGCACGCACTACGATTACTCGACAACTGCCATTGTACGAAGTTGACATTCGCCAGATATATTAGTCAGCACACCAGGCATTGCAGTTGTTTGGATCTGCGATTCTCGAGAAATCTAATAAAAATAAATAGAAAATTACAGATTATAGATCTTTTATCTAAAATTATAGATCTAAATTTAGATATAAAATATCTAAATTGGCAACACTGAAGAGAAGTAACATAAATACTTCGAAGCTGTAGTTTCGTACGACGGACGGGAAATTATTTTACATGACCGTTATGGCAGGCTGCTCAACACACCATAAATTGCGGCCCCTTCTAAATATGCAACTTTGGAACGGACATTGCCCTAGTGAGTGAAAATTCCGATAAGGAAAGAAAAAGTAAACACTTCACTATGATTAGTCAATGGCTGTGAGGTCTTTTTCGACACAGTTCCATGAATCTGTCCTTGAGCCGAAGTTTGCTTTACCGAATCTATGTACAGAAGTTTGCGCATGTATAAGAAAAAGAGGTGCGAGTGGCCTAACGGTTAGCAGCACGGAGAATGGAATCAGCGAACCGAGTTCAAACTCCTGCTGGGACAGTTTGCGTTCACTTCGCACTAATGTCCTTGGGAAAGGCATAACTACACTTCCCACCTCAGCTATTGGTAAATAGCTGTGCAGTTGGAGCCCTTTGGCCCTGTAGGGCAGTACATCTTGGGCGTCGGGCTAGCAACTCAGCCCCGTAAAAACAACAATTGCTACAATGATTAGGTGTCCATGGGTCGTCTGAGTAATGGAAGCACAAATCATTCTTTCATGTATCGTGCGACACGGAAAGAAACTTTTCTTTGCTTTCCATATGAAAAAGCGTGTGTGCAGCTCAACACACGTCACTGAATCAGAAACTGTCTCTCTACACAGTATATATGTGTATTGTGTCTGTTCTACGAATTAGCATGAATTGTATTAAACACCCTACGCATGCACGTTGATTAATATGTTAGTGCATTTTTTCAACAGGAGGACAGCCAGTTGTTCGCTGCAACGCTAAGCAAAAAAAGGAGATAGTAAATACATTCCTAAAATAAAATAAACTGACGCTCGATCCACACAGTTCTGTTTTTATCATCCTCATCCGATATGATCTGCTTCGATTATTATTAATCCGACCACACAATCGCCTACAAAATCCTCCCTTGTACCAAAGTGAGGCTGCATCAGTGGCCTGATCCACAACATGAGATGCACCTGCGCGTGTGAGTCAGTTAGTAGTGATAGTAGAACTGAGGTCAGAAACAGAGTAAAAAAACGAGCCTTGTCCAGTGATGGTCGACAATGGTGGAAATTGAACGCGCGGATCTCGTGGTTTACCCTATTATACTAGCAGTTATCTTTTCTGATCTGCGGAAATGAAAGATACAGATATACCCCGTTTTGCGAAAGTTCGCTTTACGTCACTTTTTCGCTTTTACGAAAGAAAAGGCAAAAAGCGTAAATAGCGACCAGCGTTTATTTTGCAGCTTGCCGTTATAGAGGCAACGCGAACTCTCTTCCAATCTCTCTCCTACACCGCAGTTTCCTCTACCTACCACCACCCCAACCTTCGTCGACTCAGCCTAAAGTACCATCATCACCATTTTTGAGGTCTGGAAACTTTCAAAAAAATTTCACGGGGGAACCCCATACTTATTTTTAAAAAATTTGAGATGAATGTATTGTAACTATTAACTCTGATCAAACAGAAGTGAGAGTAACTGAGATGTGCTGAGTTTCTTCCCTATACTCTAACTACTGGGTTTCGTTTCGTAGTGCATATATGGTTTCCCTTTAGGTTGTTTGTTTACATTCTAGACTGCAAAATGCTAAAAAAATATTCCTAATCTTTTCTTTCTTTTCTTAGAAGGCATTTTAGTGTGAAACATTTGTAAACACGATGCCCGCCCACTTTGTTTTGCTCTTTCGAGGAGCAAGAAGACACAGACGTTTTTAATTTTTGCATTTTAAAAAAAGAAAAAAGAACTATGTTTGTATTTATTTATTTATTCATTTACTTATTAATTCTTTTATTTTTATTTTTGTAGTTGAAGGTCTTCGCAGATCCTGTTTCGACGAAGGAGACGGGGAGAGATGAAGATGGCGAAGGGCTGAAAAGCTGGGACAGTTGAAATTCGTAAAAGTGCGTCGCGGCCAAGAATGCAAGTGCGAGACAAAAAGACACAGAAAATGTGGAGAGGCCAACAGACGTAAACAAAGGCGAGGTTTGCTCTGCACGTTTCTCGAACCCAGACTCACACGGAGTCCCACGGAAAGAGCAATGTTAGGAATAACTCTAAGAGATAGAAAAAGATGAATCCGAGAGCAGACCAGGGTAAAAGGTATCATAGAAGTGATTGAACCTCAAAAATAGAGATGGGCAGGACACATAGCAAGAAAGAAGATAACAGCTGGCGCAAAAGGTTGGTCGACTGGTGCCCATCGGATAGCAAGTGCAGTAGGAGAAGGCTAAGCATACAGTATCGCCCATAAATAAACTACTCATTCACAGTAGCATGTAGTTAGCTTTATTTTAATCCGGGAGTTCCAAACTTAAGGAACATGTACCCCCAGAGGTACATTTGCACTCCTCAAGGGGTACATAGGGGTCTGAGAGTATAACCATGGTATGCACTGTACAACGTAACAACCTCGTTGAAAAACAGCTGATAAACGCGACCAACTAGGTAAGCTCTCCGCCCTCTTTCTCTCAAGATACAAAGCTGTATATACATACATACATACATACATACATACATACATACATACATATAATTATTTTTTCTCTTTCTTATTTCTGGTTAGTGAGAACTGCCAAATAAATAAGGTAAATCACATTAATATATATTTTTATCTAACACAAATTGTTATTTTTCCTGCAATATTTATTATTACTAAAAGTAAGCTTGTTGTTGTATTTACAAATATACTACCATTTTAAATTGAATTTGTCCACTAATTCAAATGTTTGATTCAAAGTAGGTTAGGTGAATTCATGTGTATAATCCTTAATTTCCAGCAGTTAGATTCGCTTTGTATCTACTCAAACATTCTTACTAGCCAGAAGTAAGAAAGAGAAGAAAAAACAAATGTTCCAATGTTCCAATGTTTAGTTGAGGAGTTATCTTTAAACGTCTGCCAAAATAGAAAAAAGGAAATGGATCTGAAAACTTATACAAAGTTAAGAATTAAAAAAACTAAGGGAGAGGTAAGAGCAAACCAACACATTCTCTTTCAAAGGGTCGGTAGAACCCTATAGCCTGCACCGGCATCTATCAACTACGGTATGTTCACGTCCTGTGGTTCAACCACCCAGGTCAGCCATACTGACGGAATACTCCCACAAAGGGGCGGCAGATCCCCATAGCTAGCTCGCATCTGCCAGTAGAAGGAAACTCCTTTCAAACCTACGACCTTAGAGCTTTGCTGCTATCCGCGGCATCTCGGTGGACCATAGCACACACACCCTTTATTTAAAGGGTGGGGTCGGCCGTGCACACATTGCACTTCACCTTAAAACTCCATTGCGCAGACATAGGGCTATTCACGTCCAGGCCCCACCATCTTAGGATCTGAAAAGACGTGGAAAACCCAAGTCATATATATATATATATATATATAATGTATACTTGGGCAGCAATCCTTCATTTATGCATGTCTGATTAAATATAACGAACAAGGATCATCTTGTTAATTTTTTATTAAACTTTTCTTGTTTCCGTACAAGAAAACGCATGTTTGGATCCATAGAGTGTAACAGTTGTCCAAAAGTGTTATCATACCTAACACTTCCGGCTAAACAATTAGCCATTTTCAAGGTCTTTGACAATTCCACAATTATTTTAACCACGATGTATTTCAGTGGTGGGAAAAGTAAATTCTAAGTTGGGAGGGGTTTCAATCGCAAAATATATTCAAAATTCCCTGACCCTGGCCAAAGAAGATGAATTGCAAAAAAGTTATTAAAAAGAGGAATCCAACGCTGAATAAAATCTTCTGAACATGATCTTCGTTGTGCAGTTGCTAAAGTTTGCCTCGTATTAATGATCTTATTGCCAAAATACAGGCCCCACCATCTCACAATCTCAGACTGACATATTCAAAGAATTAATCACTAAGTATCTTATGGAGCTGGAAGAGGAACTTAAAGGATATCTCCTAAACCTTTCACTAACAATTAAATATAATTTTATCAATTTTTAATCCTTAATTTTAAGGGATATATGGGAACCTGTCAGAATGTCCACGGGGTACAGAGGAACAAAAAGTTCCCATCACGAATTTATCAAGAGGGGAAAAGTGCCCATCACGGATTTATCAAGGTAGGAAAAGTGCCCATCAAAACATAATTTAATTAATGAATATTTGTGTTTTTTATACAAAAATTAGGGCCGGGGAAATTTTATAAGGTTTTATTCAAGACTGTTGGTACTTTTGGCACAACTTAGCCAAGGTGTTCCCGATCAGAATTCTGAATGTGAAATACAAATAAACAATTTAACAAACAATATTATAATGTATCTATTATACACACACAAAGGGGAATAGATACATTATATTGTTTGTTAAATTGTTTCACACTCAGAATTCTAATCGGGACCACCTTAGCTAAATTGTGCTTTAGGATCAAGAGATGGGGGGGGGGGCTAAAATTGCCCCCTACTCCGGTCTGGGCGCCATAGGACGTACGCCCGCCAAGACAAGAACTAAACTCATTAAGGCATCTCCACCAGCGTTGGGGAATTTTTCTACCCAAAGCAGAAAGAGTTCCCTCCGCACGGAAAAAAACAAAATACTGTAACTTTTATCAGATGTCTGGACACCAAAATGTGGGATGCCGGCAATATGATTCCTTGGAGGATAGGTTAGCCAGGTGCCAGAAATTAAAGCTCTGCCTTCATTACGCAGACGATAGGCATATGGCTGACACTTGTCCTCTAAAGAACGATATCAAAAGAGAAGCTTGTTACCTATGAAAGGCTAGCGGGAACACAACTGCCATGTGCAGGGGTTCCTCAGATCGGGTGAACCTCAGTGTATATGCTAGTGTGCCCGGTCCGCAATGTTCGTCCCCTATTTAAACGTAACATTTAGAAGTGGAAATAGGAGTGCGTCCGTGAATTGTTTGCTGGATACTGGGAGTGAAAGAACGTACTTGGCTGAGGAGGTACTTAAACCTCTAAATTGTGGTGAAAACATTAGTCACCTCCATCACATTGGGATTAAGACTTTTTTAGGATCAATGAAAAAGCAGAAGTAGAGCTCGTATCTGGTCAGTTAGGGCTCACCCCCATCCTCATTGATAAGAACCTAGATGTGTCGTTTCACGTGAACAAATTACCAATAGTTGTTCGTAACTTAAAGGCATTGAACTATAAACTTGCGGTGGATTATGGCCGCTCGATCCAACGTTTTCGACGAATGCCCATCGTGAACTGCATGAATGGTGCGGCATATTCATTCCCAGATGGTTTAATTCCCTTTGGGATTATAGACCACTTCCCTCTTCCCAGCCAGCTCAAACCAAGACGGAGCAAACCTCAAAAACATTCCGACTTTTGTTGTGCTGGAGAATACTTCTGCTGTACCATCGTCTTGCATTTACTACGTCCTGAACGCTCAGGATACTTATATAGACCCTTTTAAGGATATCTTTTTTGACAGTGAGGTGCAAGATGTTCAGTGTAGAAACCATGGGACTGCCTGCCGAGGAGACTTTCACTGATTACAACCAGGAGAAGCTCAGGCAGTTCCAGGACTCCTTCACCTTTAAGGATGGCCAATAATATGTCCACCTCGCCTGGCACCTAGAAAAGCTTGCCCGTGTCCCATCTAACTACTCGGTGGCTTTGCGTGGATTAGACCGAGTACCCAAGAACCTCGAGAAAAAAAGGGACGTACAAGGATTATGTAGAGGTGTTTCACCAGCAAAAACAAGAAGAAAATATAGAAGAAATCTGTGTACCCTCTAATAAGTACAAAAACTACCACTGGATCCCACACAGGCCTGTAGTCAAATTGGACTCTGTGTCTACAACAAAGATGAGACCAGTGTTTAATTGTAGTTTTAAAACAAAGGATTGTTTCTCTGAATGTGGCAGCTTATCCGGGTGTCAACCTAATGGAGGACATGCTGGATCTGCTGCTCTCATTCAGAACAAATGATTATGTTATCCTCGCCAATATTAGGAAGGCTCGCTTCCGAACCAGACACAAACAGGTTTTGCTTTTTTATAAAAGAGGGAAGCAATATGGGTACAAAACTATAATCTTTGTTTTTTACTGCCAGTCTGTTTGTTTTGAATTATGTGTTAAAACATGATGCGGCGAAATTCCAAAGAGACCACTGTAGGCCCATGTTAGAATCTCATTTTTACATGGACAATCTGGTAAGACTGGCAGTAATCCAAAGGATTTGTCTAAATTATATTCTGGTGCTAGCAACGCCTGGAGGAAGGAGGGTTCGTAGTACAGGCCTGTAACTCAGATTGTGTGGATCTTCAGGAACAAATGCAATACAGACGGTACCATAACCACTCATGGAGGTAAATGGGAGAGGGTACTGGGCTATAGGTACAGTCCCCAGACAGACCGTATGTGCCTCTCCCCTCATTTGTGCGACCCTGAGGCTTCCACTAAAAGGCTGATACTATCAGAGGCCGAAAAGGTCTTTGACCCTCTTTCTTTATACTTGCCAGTTACAGTAAGAGGTCGAGTCCTCGTTGGGCGATTGTGGAAAGAAGGATTGGAGTGAGATGAGCAAGTTCCCAATGAATCCCCAAAGAAGTGGAAGGGGCTGGCTAAAGACCTTTCTGAACTGGATTCCATCTCCTTTCACAGGCGGGCCCTCAGCGGGGGCAAGGTCTCGGACCTAGTTCTATTTTGTGACACCTCCAAGCAAGCTTATCGCTTCACCGCCTATATTATACAAGACAATGAGAATTCGTTGGTGTTCGCTAAGGCGAAGGTGGACCCAATGAAGACACTCCCTACTTTGGAGCTGTTGTCGGTGTATTTGGCACTAAAGTGTTTGCCCGATATTTTGAAGGGCCTTAAAAATGTTTGTGTTAATAATCTGTATGTGGTGGTCAACGCCCAAGTGGTGTTGTCTTGGGTCATATCCAAATCCATTACAACCAAAAACATTTTTGCTAGGAAACCGGTTGACGGACATCCTTCAGATGCTAGCTGAAGTGAGGTCCCAGTTTAACTTGGAACCTACCTTTAAATATGTCTCCTCTGCAGAGAACCCTGCAGACCTAATTACCAGGGGACTATCCCTTAACAAGTTCAAACAGAACTTGAAATTTGGGTATTCCGGGCTAGCTTGGCTGTGTTACGCAGAGGTTCCAGGGGAAATATTTATTCCTTCGTGCCTAGCCACCCCCCCTACTTCCACGTCGGAAATCATTACTCGGTTACAAAATTATTTCCGACACATTGCGAAAATTTTGATTGTATTAAATGTATATTCACTGAATAAAATTCACATTG
>VCCN01006457.1:1969231-1986093 GCA_006491835.1 Architeuthis dux | reverse complement strand
CCTCGTCAATGCATTTAATTCAGTGGTGAATATTAATCACATCGATCGAACTGTATACAGTTAAAATTTCATATAAAAATTCTGCTAATAGCTAAGTGTCAGGCTACGTACTTATTGATCCACTCTCGTATATAATTACATAAGCTGAGAATGAAGAAACACTCTCCAGTTTAATACTGAAAATTACATAAAAGTAGAAAATGTCGGTAGGTTTTTGTTGTGGCCTTCAGCCTCGTGCTCCTCCCAAGAGCAGTTGCCTTCAGTTGATCAAAGATCTGCAAGGTTAATACAATGCATGTGCACTCATTTAATAGAAAAACAAGAAAATAAAACTGTTGGCATTTGCTTGAGTTGTTTTCGTTAATATTGTTTGTTTTGAAGGAAAAGGCTAAGCACTCGTTGAAGAGGTCCCGGTGATAATTCTGTGTTTGCTTTTGTTTTTACGGACTTTAAGATGAAGGAAGTGTTTTCCTCAGTAGATAAGGTGTGCTAATCACGTCAGAGGTTGGCCAAAGGTTTCCTCTTGTAACACAACAACAAACATTTTAAAATCTGTTCAGTAATATAAGATGTGATTCTGTCTTTTACAAGCACCCTGCTCGGTATTCTTTCTCTCTTTTCTCCAACTCTCCTTTCTCTCTGTTTTTTTTTACACAACTGCACCGGCACACATACTGGCTAACATCGAGAACGAATACACACTAAATATACAGTCACACGTAGAAACATAGGCATTCGTACACATGTACAATTTTACAAGATAGAGCGTTTGAACAGTTTCGAGATAATTCTGTAGACTGTCTTCTCGTCGGCATATTACCAGTGTGAGGTTAATTAAAATTGACAGGGGGGGGGATAAGAGAATCCTATTTATTTAGACAGACCAGAGAAAAGAGAGAGAGAGGGATTGATTGATATATAGAGAGGGAGGGAGGGAGTAGATGGAGGGAGGGAGTAGATTCCAATGGGCAAGGACAGAGATATGTCCACACAGGGATAAACTTGAAATCCACACATTTGGAAAGCGGCGTTGTAGTGGTTATACAAACGCACGCACATACGACAAAGTTGACAAATTTTCCTTTAACTACATTCGACGCTTTTCGTCCCTGTACTATTTCATGGAAATAAGAGGTCTCTCGGTTGACACAGAGAATAAACATCGGGTTTACTTTGTTGTTTGAGTAAGGGTATAACACAGGGTTACATCCGCAGTTCACAACGTTTTTCGTCCACAGATATTTTTCTACAAACACACACACACACACACACACACACACACACACACACATTTATTTTAACAACACATTTCTAACATAATCTCCTTCCTTATCAATGCACTTAACGCAATAGACCGGATATTATACGATGAACATCAGATCAAAATTCAGCTAATAACTACGTGTCAGGCTGCGGTCTTTTGATGCACCCTCGTATATATATATATATATTTTGCAAAATTAGTCTGGCACAGGACCACCTTTTATGGAGCCTTAAGTGAAGATGGAAATCTTTGTTAATGGCTCGAGAGAGATAAGTCTAAATGTATCTATATTTTAAATCAATAAACAAACCGAAGCAAGCTCCCAGCAACTCCCATTCCGTTTCCGGTCCCAGAAAACGCGGACCGGAAGTGGGAACGGGGAAGGCCCACTTCTTACCAGGCGAAGAACCCTATCATACGTGTTATCTTGTTCCGTCTTCTTTTCTTAACACGCTTAAACACGGTTACGAATCAAACGCATTATAATCTCACACAGCTAGAATAAAAAGACTAACAAATCGAGCAGAGGCACTAAACACAACCAGAACGTTACACTCACAAACACTAGAAAACGATCTGTTGGGTCATCCAATCTTTGTAAATAATAGACATTTTGTCGCCAGTTGTTGTATTGGCGAGCTGTTGTTTTTCTCTTTCCTTGATCTTTTCTAATCGTATTACGTTACGTTGGTTTATTTTCTTACATTGGGGATCAAACGATCATAAACGCAATCAGGAATAAAGCGATCAGATATAGTATTATTATACGTAAAATTCAGAGTCAGGCTCTATTCACTGGTGCAACAAAATCTTCCTACCTCCTATTTTACTTGTTTTAAACTTTGTGCAAGACTCAGATAAGCTTAGTAGTCATTTAATAAGGTTATTATTCCGGCCTCAGGTTGCTTACAGTACATGCTGTCCTAAAGTGGTGGTCACTCATCTAAGTACTGAGCAGGCTCATCGCTACTTAACTTCGGTGAGCTAAAGGGAATAAGTGCGTTCAGCGTGAGACTGTGAAGAAGTCCTGGAGGAGAATTCGTCCTTCTACCGGGAAGTTCTGACAAACATTGCTCGGGATTCGTCCCGTGAACCTAGTCCAGCGAGTTCAGGATTCTTCCTGAGATCAAAGTTCAAGATTGGTCCTGTGACTATATCGAGCCTGTCCTAATGTCCTCGTGATATTAGTCGCGGGGACCAGTGGGACCCCACACTAAACTGACCTTGTGTCAAATTTGCCCTCGTGGGGAGGAAGATAAACAAAAAGTGCGTTCAGCGTGACTTGACCCTAAGCCAAGCTAAGCTTAGCAGATATCGATTATGTATATTCATGTGTATTGAAATTCATGAAAAGTGTGAGAAAAAAAATCTGACCTTATATTTTAGAGGTGATTTTTATCTTTAGGGTTCACTTAGAACATTTATAGAAAAAAAAAAACATTTGTATCATAACAATTATACCGTTCAAGAAATCTAAAAAAAATTCAACAAGACTGTTTTAAAAATCTGACACCTGAAGAAGGCCGGAGGCTACGAGATCAAAGATCTGGATACTAGGGATCAGTATATAATAATGATAATTCTTCATTTCAGAAAGTCAGACGTTAATTAAAACTTTCGCTTGACTGAATCAATATTCAAATGTATAGTGTTCATTCTAATTTCTTTATTTACTAAGTTTAGTTCTGGCACGGGGCTACAAGTGTGTTGCACTCTTTTTCGTGTGTGGTGTCCAGGTCGCCATGGGGAGGAGGGCTGGCCCCTCTTGGAAATCACTTGCCCCCCCCCCACCCTAGGTGAATGTGATGTGAATAATTTTTGTGCTAAGTTTTACAACATAAACCACTTTTACGACACATCTCCAGCGCTTGAAACTGCTTCACCTTCTTTCTTCATACACTCGGCCATTTTTTGTTTTGGCAGAGCAAAATGGTCAAAAACACGCCAAAAAATAGAGCTACATTTTTAAAAATAGCCCCCAAACGCCCCAAATGGCCAAAACACATAAAAAAAGATACTAAACATGGTCAAAAACACGCCAAAAAAATGGCTTAAACATTTTGGCCATTTTTTGTTCATTTTTTGTTCATTTTTTGGTTTGACCATGTTTAGTATCTTTTTTTATTTGTTTTGGCCATTTGGGGCGTTTGGGGGCTATTTTTTAAAATGTAGCTCTATTTTAGCAATACTGAGCACTTCTACTCACAGCCCCCCGAACTTAATAGATGCCCCCATCCCCTCCTACTCGCTGTACCCGGGCGACGGGCCTGCCGGTGTCCCACACATGTAGCCCTGTGTCAGAATTTCAATCGATACAACTTCTGGCAAAAAGAATTAACTGTGCTTTGCCTGAGCAAGGACAGGTGGGTCCCGGAACCTCTTGACCGCCCCCTTAGATCCGCACCTACTACCGTTTAAGAGTCCAACGACAGTAGCTTTTTTCTTCTTTTTTTCTTCAAACTATTCAACTAATCAAAACAACAATTTGAAATCGCGGGAACACATCTTTCAGAGAAACTAATCGACTTTTACAAGTGTTCCTCAGGTCATTTTTGTTTGTCCCGACAAAGGACATCGTTATCTTTGTGCTCCCCACCCACGAATAACAATACCCCCCACTCATCTCCCTGGTTCTGCACCTCCTACATACACGCCGGAAAACACGTGTCGTTTTCGAAGGATCGCGTGATTCTTAATTTGCAAACAACTGATAACAACGCGTGTCTACGTCGTCAAGAATATTGTCAACGTGTGAGCCTTTTAGATCAATATTGCCTCAGGAAGTGAAACACAAGCTGTCTTGAAATATTATCAACTAAATGCAGATAATCGCCCCTATTGACAAAAATTTGACTATTTGGGCTTTTTTCCCATCTACGTATTGCGTAGTTTTGTTTATCAATGTATTACCTAGTTTTTTATCAATGCATTACCTAGTCTATTTCCATTAATATATTACCTAGTTTTTTTTTCCATCGGCGTATTACCTAGTTTTGTTATCAATGTATTACCTAGTTTGTTTTATCAATGTATTACCTAGTCTTTTCATCAATGTATTACCTAGTTTTTTATCAATGCATTACCTAGTTTTTATCAATGCATCGCCTAGTCTGTTTTCATCAATGTATTACCTAGTTTTTTCTTCAATGTATTACCTAGTTTTTTATCAATGTATTACCTAGTTTTTTATCAATATATTACCTAGTTTGTTTTATCAATGTATTACCTAGTCTTTTCATCAATGTATTACCTAGTTTTTATCAATGCATCGCCTAGTCTATTTTCATCAATGTATTACCTAGTTTTTTCTTCAATGTATTACCTAGTTTTTTCATCAATGTATTACCTAGTTTTGTTATCAATGTATTACCTAGTTTGTTTTATCAATGTATTACCTAGTCTTTTCATCAATGTATTACCTAGTTTTTTTATCAATGTATTACCTAATTTTTATCAATGCATTACCTAGTTTTTACCAATGCATCGCCTAGTATATTTTCATCAATGTATTACCTAGTTCTTTTCTTCAATGTATTACCTAGTTTTTTCATTACTGTATTACCTAGTTTTTAACCCTGTCCATCATACATCTTTTAGACATAAATGATGTTACACCAAAAGAATTGGTAATGTTCTATTAAAAGAGACTTTATCTCCCCATCAGCAGCAGCAACCTGTTGCCCATCATCAGCAGCAGCCTGTTGCCCAGCAGCAGCAGCCTGAACTTCCCACTGTGTCTCTGTCTTGCATTCCTCTTCTTTCTCTCAAAACCATACAATATTCCTCTTCCCAGTAAGTTAGGAAAAGAAGGTTTCATTGCGCATACTCGGAGTGAGTTGGCAAAACGAAATCTAAATCACAGGACCTTTGAACCCGTAACTTCATTGGCCTATGCGCCTTCTTACCCAATGCCTCTAAATGAATATTATATTATCTTGTGTATGCATTTGTTATATTGTCTTGTGTATGTGTTTATTACATTGTTTTGTGTATATATTTATTACATTGTGTGTTCATTATATTGCCGAATATATGCAGTTATTGTTTTGTGACTGCACATTATATTGTCTTGAGTATGTATTTGTCACATATTTACTATATACTAGTCTTCAGCGTTATTAATGGGGTAAAAGCGTTTATTCTGATTTTCAAGGTGATAAACAAAGGATAGCACAGGTAATCAACATTCGATTAATAAGTAAGAGTCGTAAATAGTGTTGTTAATATTTCGATGTTTATTTTCGTCATCCTCAGAATAATTTCTGAAATATTGTCTCTACTATAGTCCCTATACTTTAGAAGAAAAACTTCAGGTTTGTTCGTTAGTTTTATTACTAAGATCATCAGAATTACTTTACTTATTGACTGCATTCGATTGTGACGTGAGTGTGTGTGTGTGTGTACGTGTTTGTGCGTGTGCGTTTGTGCGTGTGTGTTTGTCACATGTTTACTTTTAATATACGGAGATTGGACTTAACCTAATTTGAAAGAAACATTTTCCTTTTACTTGATGAGTTTGTGAAAACAGTGCTCACCAACTTAGTACAGGTCCCCCCCCCCGCGCCAAGGGAAGGTAGAGCCTTCCTATGAAACATTTCGTAAGCCGGAATGGCGTAAAGCGAAAAAGCAGTTACCATTAATTTATATGGGAACATTTTTGGGGCGTTCCCAGACACAAAATATAACGTTTTTCTATGTCAGTTTTATTTTAAGCGTAACACCCTTACGAGATCTCTTAGGCTTTTCTGCTACCTTAGGACAATGATTCCCAAAGTGTGAGTCGCGGCGCCCCAGGGAGCCAATGTTAGCTCCCAGGGTCGCCGCAGGATATTCAAATATTTGAATAATACTAGTAAGTTAATAATAAAAACTAAAAAGTTTATTCAAATTTGGTATCTTTTAAAGTTGTAGTCCTTCTCTTCGTACACATGGAAAATAAATAATAAACCTTAATCCAAGAATTGTGGAAGTGGTGATACAACACAAATCAGAGGCACATGAACGTCAATGCAATTGTTCAGTATTTTCTGACTTAGGGCGCCGTGAAAATATCCTTATACACTAAGGGTGCCGTGACTCGGAAAAGTTTGGGAACCACTGTCTTAGGACACATCTTGCTAACGGATGCGCAAAATAAATTGAGATGAAGCACAGATGCTCAAAGGTACAGTTCAAAGCTATGGCGGCTTGAGGTTTTTCGTAAAAGGCAAGTGGCGGTAAGCGAACTTTCGTAAAGCTGGGGATACCATTACCGGGAATTAGGCCTCTTCCAATCTCTTACTTTACCACTGAACCGCACGCATCGCTTTCGCTTCATGAGATCTCTTTCTGAAAGAAAAATAGGCAAATTTCTGTATTGTCGGCTGGTGCTTTGGTTTTCATTTCGTCCATTAAAAAATTACCCATTTCGTTTCGTTTGCTTTTGAGTCAGCTATGTCCCTTTAACCTTAATAAATCGGGCGAATAATCGCCCAGGGTATATTTTAATAAAACAGGAAGCGTTTCATATTTCCAGTGTTTTCTTTATTAATACAGGAAACGTTTTATATTTCTCTTGTTTATTGTCTTGGCTGTTTTATGATGAATAACGCAATTTCGGTTGATACTATGTTACTGTGCAATTCTCCCTCACAATAAATCAATCTATGAACAGTCTGTAATTTTACATCCAATCCGAGCCAGATGTAAAATTGGTTTCGCCTTTCACTTAATTAATATTTGTATCAGTTTGTAACGAAAGTTCAGTCCTTTTTTGTGTCGATGGTTGCAACAAGTCCTGCCGTTACAGTCATTGAACTTAGCGAACAATTCAATGTTAACCATACAGTGCGGAGGCCAGCAGCGCCTACCGTGCACCCCCCCCCGATCCTATACATAGGGTACCAAAATGTTCCTCAGTATCTCCTCTTTCAGAAAAAAGATGTTTCCAAGAAAAAAGTTGGAAAGAACTACTCCTTTTGCATAAAACAAAATGGCCGCCAACACACACCCAAAAAACAACAGAATTTCATATCTCGTCACTCAGTTGACATATCTGAGTACTTTAAAGGGCTAAATCATGGTTTTCAGACATGAGGAATTCAAAAATACACTTGCTGGCCCCCGACCTAATATGACTATTCATCGCAATTTGAAGAAGCAAAGAAAAGTATCAAAGGTTGGAAAATGTCTCAGATACAACACTCTGATCGTATGCAGAAGTGTCGGAGCGACACTTTGATCCTTGGCAGAGCGCACAGATACTTAAATGCCTAGGCAGAAATGCTGATCCATACATTAATAAACCCGTTATTTCTTGCGAGTTCTATGCTGGTATGTTAGTAATAATTATAATCTCTCATTTATCAACACGTACAAGTTTTGCCTTCAACACAGCTCTAAAATTTAAAAAATGTCGTGCTTGTGTGTGTCTGTGTGTGCGTACGTGCTTGTGCGCACGCGCGTTTATCCATGTTTTGGGAGCATTAATTAAAGTCTTGCGAGATGATTGCACTGCAATCAGGGTGATAAGCTCCAGAATGAATTGCAAGTCAGTGTCTGTATAGTGAAAGAACAGTCTTCTATTTCGTTTCCTTTTCTCCTGTTTTGTCTATCACACACCGACGCATACCATTTGTTCCTTTACTATTACACATAAGATCTTTGAACGCTTACGTGGGAGATTCTTTTGAATGAATGACAGAAGCAGCAGATGTCGTCGTGGTCTTTAACCGATCAACATAGAAATCTTTCATAAAAGCCGTCTTTTTTCTTTTCACATTGATTTCTTTTCAACCACACACGCACAAGTACACTCAGTGAGCGATAACCTGTGTCAACGTCATACGCTAACTAAAAACTGAATGAAAGTCAGTTCATATAGTACAGGGGAGATAACTGTAAGTTTCGATTTTTCAATATGCGGACTATTGTCTTAATATATGAAAAAATATCTCTCAATCGAAAAAGAATATCTGGATCCGCCCCCAAATTAAATCAATTCTTTCTTAGTTCATGGCCCACCCTTCAACAAAATGTCATTGAGATCCATTGAGAACTTTAGGAAATATGGTGTGGACAAACATAAGCGAGTGTATAAATGTGTGGAAAAAATGTAAAAATATCACTCATTCGAAGAAATATTCCTTGCCCCATTGCTTAACCTTCCAGGAAATTTCATTGAAATTCATTGAAAACCTTTGGAGATATCGTGCGAACAAACAGGCAGACATGAGTGAATACATATACTTCTTTAAAAAGTGAGAAAAAAAACATAAAATAATACCCGAACCCACCCCAAAATTTAACCAATTTCCCTGACTCCATGGGCCATCGTTCCAGACAATGTCATTGAAATGCATTGAGAACTTTTGTAGATATTGTGTGGACTAACAGACAGACAGACATGAGTGAATATATATACCTCTTTAAAAAAGATTTTAAAATCTCTTAACCAAAATGAAAATCCTGGATCGGCCAAAATTTAGCCACTTCTTCCTTACCCCATGGTCCATCATTCCGGAAAATTTCATTGAAAACTTTTGGAGATATTGTGTGAACGAACTGGCAGACATGAGTGAATACACATAATTCTTAAAAAAGGGAGAAGAAAACATCTATTAATCAAAATAATTCCCGAATGAACCCTAGTTTTCCAGAAAATTTCATTGAAATTCATTGAGACCGTTTGTAGATATTGTGTGGATTAACAGACAGACATGAGTTAATACATATACCTATTAAAAAATGAAAAGAAATCTCTCAACCCCAGAATTTAGTCAATTCTTCCTTAATTCGTTCCGAAAAATTTCATTGAAATTCATTGAGAACTTTTGGAGATATTGTGTGGACAAACAGACAGACATGAGTGAATACATATACCTCTTAAAAAATCTCTCAACCAAAAAGAAATTCCTGGATCCACCAAAATTTAGTCAATTCTCCCTTACGCCGTGACCCACCGTTCCGGAAATTTTCATTGAAATTCATTGAGAACTTTTGGAGATATTGTGTGGACAAACAGACTGACAGACATACCTTTTCCAACTTCATTGACAGAGGTAGAAACATAAGGCAAATCAAATAATGGAGACGAGACTCTTTTCAAACTTTTCAGCTCAACCCCATTCACACAGACGCGTGTTTTATTTATTTGTTTATTAGTGTCATGTGTCAGCACAGAAATATTTCTAGCTGTCTGTTTCCCATACCAGACCAGTAAACAAGCAACAACTAAGAAATATGTTTTTAATACACATTTTCTATTTCATATAAATAATATCTTTACTAGAATACCGTCAAAAATGACGGGATTATTTACGCATGGATAAATTACACAAATATATATTTTAGTATAAATGTATTTATTGCATACCTCAAACGAATTTTATTTTTTTGTCTATTTTCTACAATTTTTCATATTTTCTGTTGTCAAACTCTAGTACAAAGTCTGGAGTTTACTTTGTTTTCCTACAGTAACAAGAACCAAAACAATCCTCACCAAAAGTAGGTGTGTAAACCGATATGTCAAATTCACGTTCCCCTACCGTGATTTGAACTTACCACCAACTGATTGCCAGGAGGCTGTCTTACTTAGATATTAACGAAAATGTATCATACAGATACGCATGGGTTTATTTCATTCCAATAAATACATTTATACAGAGAAAAAAAATGTATAATTTTTATTTATTATATCTACAATACAAAAGTTGCAGTAATCATCTTCAGTCGGAAAAGTTGGAGTCGAGTTTGACCTTGCAGCAGCCAGTCTTGTTTTTTAATAGTTTTAACAGCAGTGTGTAATAGGTCATTCAGTGTGTTTAGTTTTCCTTAGACCTTTTACCTACTAACCTTTCTATTTCTTGCCCTTTTCTTGTATCTATTAACTGAAAGCTTTGTATTACTGATTGTCGGCCTAACATTGTGCGAATCTCTCAGACACTAACATAGCAACACAAAATGTAACCCATATATAAATCTAGATACACATTTCACTGTTGTAATGTCTTGGATTGTTTATTCTTGGTAACTTGCGATAATTAAAAGTTATTTTGGTCTTTTTCGGTTGTTTTCGGTCGTTCCTTTTAAACGGATTTGCATAAAAAGGAGAAAACTATAGTCTACGTTTGATTCTGTTCCTACTAAGCAGCTATTCCTTGTAACCGATGTTCAGCCTAAGCGGAATCCACTGTACTGTGAAAAATGCGCCTTCTTACATTTCTATCATGTATTTATCGAGGATGAAATATCATTGGCAGGTTTAAAGATTGACATTCATGTGACCTACGGTTCAGGGTTGTCATTTGGTACTTTTCAAGACCAAAATTGACCAAATTTGGTTCTGAAAAAAGCTATTTGGTTCCAAAAATAAAGATTTGGTACTGAAGCAAAAAGGAAAATTTACAAAAGAATAACAATCCCTTACACACGAATGATGTGATATGACATAAATATACGTAAACAATAGATTTAAAAAAAATGTAATCCATTTTTCCTGCAAACTTAGTCTGATGATGGATTTTACGTTATTTAATTATTTTGGTACTGAAGATACTTAATTTGGTCCCAAGACCATACAAATTTGGTCTGATGATGGATTTTAAGTTATTTTAGTAATGAAGCTACTTAATTTCGTCCCAAGACCATATACATTTGGTCTGATCATGAATTTTAAGTTATTTGATTATTGTGGTACTGAAGTTACTTAATTTTGTCCTAAGACCATACATATTTGGTTTCGTGCAGCAAAAGACATCTGACAACTCTGCTACGGTTCCTCTGTTGTAGCGGTGTAGTTATGTCTATTCTGATTAATTTGTATCCGGTAAGCAAGGTCGCCTATCTGTAATGACAGTAAGGATGTTTGTGGGTCGTTTGATTCATAACTGATTCATAAATGCTACTAGTAAGGTTGTGTTCACTCTTCTATGGAGGTTGAATCGAAGTCAGCTGGTTTATGGACTCGGGTCCAGGCCGGCACAATACTTGTGTGTCGGTTGCTTGATGCAGTGAGTCGAAACAGCTTCCTTGGTAATGTAGTAGAAGGCTAAGTGGAGGAAGTTGAACATAATTAACGGCACTAAGCAGCCATAGTGCTAGAGCTTGTCAAGAAATGAAGAAATGAGAATACGAACAAAGACATAACAATAGTGTGAATTAAATTTATAATTAAATATATTCATAGTAATAATTACGATCGGTTTAAACGTAATTAAATTTTTAAAATAGCAGTTATCTCCCCTTTATTAAATATTCCAATCGCTATACGTCCTTGCAGTCGCACTGACGTAACATCCTGTTTCTAACCCTAAAGAGCTCCCTAAAACCTTTTCACTTGGCTGCGCTGGATATATGTCCATCGCACGCCAGAATTCCATGTTAACAAACAATTCAAAGTAATTTTGTATTTTTATTCCTTATATACTTATTCCTTTTGTGTGCTTAAATCAACTTTACACTCGATATTTTATATCATGAACTCTCACAAATGATATGTTACGTTTTATTCGAAAACAACCATTTGATATTCCTTATTCCTTTTGTGTTGTTATGATATGTGCGGAAATGTAAGTGACCTCGATCACCTTAGGAGATGGGTATATTGCATCAGTGTTGTAAACAGGAAATGGGGACCGGTGATTGACACCGCGTAGGCGTTGGAGAAGCCTATAAAGCAGAAGACTGCCATCCCTGAGAGCAGACAGAAATCTATACACTCAAAGAAGACGCAGACATCAGCGGAGCCGTTTAGGCCCAAGACCGCTGTCCCTGTTGGGGACAGACTGGCGGTTCTCCTTATCATCTTTCTCCCACCCTTCACTCTCCGGCCGACAAAGATGTATGTTGTGTAATAAAAATATGTCCAGATATTTTTAACAAGCAAGTCTTCGAGTTTCCTTTATAATGAAGTCCAGAACATACCAGTATACAACAGTGTGTTTAAACAAAGTTTACAACATTTATATCTTTCTAAAATGAACTTTCATTCTTTTGAATGATTCCTTACGTTTTATAGTTCTCAACGGACTTATCCATTTTGTGTGTTTAACCACATTTACAATACAGATATCTTTCTGAAATCAACATACAATCTTTTTCAATGACCACTTTACGTATTTCGTAAACAACTACTTTATACTCCTTTTGTACGTGTGAAAATCACACGTTGTAATTTTGTATTACGGATATTCATTCTTTCGAGTGATAAATTACGTTTTTCTAATCGGAATTCACGATTAAATGAATATCCTTTGAATGAAAATACATGCTCGCTTATTATTCCTTGTCTATGTTTTACTGTCATTTTTTACTGAATCCATATGCAAACAGTACATGAACTAATTCACACATATGGTGACCAACAAATATTAATCTCTACAAGTTTATTTTATCGGAGAAATCACGGCCAAATACAAATCCTTCTCTTATGGCACGACCATACAATAACACTAACGAAATATATTATTATTTGTACTACAGTTTGCTGAAATGAAGAAGAGTATGATAGTGAAGAAATTCATAATAGTTTAGATGAGTTCTCACTAAAAATTGGCTTGGAAAGCTTGTTAAGTGTTGTAGTCATGTTGGGGTCGACGTGCAATTTGTTGATGAATTGTTGAGTAGTGAATATTTGAATCGCCGCATTGGTGTATGTCGAAGGTTTCCTGAATAGTATCGATGTGGAGTGAGAATGTAAATGGCGCAATCCATTTATCCTGGTGAATATTGTCACTACTGACAAACCTAGTTGTTGCCTGTATTTAAGGTCTAAGAGAGGCTCAGAAAGGGTTCCAGTGTTTCTGATTGGACAGGAAATACTTATGATGTTTTGCTGCCTATTTCGTGGTCCCGGTGTGTTCCGCTTAAGCGGAATCCAATGTATTTTGTATTTAAATAAATATAAACAGAGCTGTTACAGCGGCGGAGTCACCATATCCCTGGATTATTGTTTTTCTCATACCGTCAATGTCGCTAAATTGAAACAAGAGGTAAATGGCCATCTGTGTAAATATTGTCGTCGATCGATATGTTTGTTTACAGAGGATATTTTTAGAAACATATGAGTTGTAATATTTTTCATGAATCATGAATATAGACGGATTGTTAAGAGTGCACTGCATTTAGTCAATGAAAACATCGACCATTTAATAAACAATCTATATTTATGACCCCGCATGTCGAATCAGGTATTATGTCGCACGGGTCAGTTTCAAGCTAGAGCTGAAAATAGCTAATGCAGGTCATTTTTGTCGATTGCTTCATAAATACCTTATCTAACCATTCCCGTTGAAAATATGAATGTTTTCAAGAGATCGCATCACTAGAAATTTCATATACTTTCAACGTCAATTCTCTCAAAATCTTGGCTAGAACATTTCCCCAGGTACCTTTTATTTATTATTGTGGTCATCTCCGTATACAATTTACATTTTAAAAAAAATACTTATTCAACATTAAAATACACATTAATTCAAGTAATAGAAATGTATGAAACATTAATAAATAAAAAATTACAAGTACAGAGAAACATTTACCAGGCACATTTTATTTATTTATTTTTCCTAAATTCTTGTATATATTTCAGCTGATAACTCCAAAAGTTGCCCAATTAATTTATTTTCTATCCCAGATGATCTAAATTTATCTAAGTTATTCTTAAAATTATTTATACTTCTACTATTTATTTTACATAAGATGGTAAACTATTCCAGTATTTCAAAATTCTTTGGGAGAAAAAGTCAATTTGGTTTTGTGACTTTGTTGTCATAATGAACCTAGCTAGTAAATATCCCGTCCTATCTGACTTATTAAACATTAGAATTCCGTAATTTGTAAAACCATTTAATATCTGGAAAGTTTCGATTAAGTTTCCTCTTGTCCTCTTCTCAAACAAAGTAGTCATGCCCAACTTTTCTAGTCTATCCTTATAACTCAAATATCTCGTATCATCCTGGTAAATTTACTCTGTACTGTCTCCAATTTCAATGTCTAGCTTAGGGGCCCAAGCCTGTACACAATACTCCAGATGTGGTCGCTTTATAATTTTTTAGCATAACATATGGATCTGTTGATAAAATATTTCTGCTAAGCCAACCAATTTTGGAGATTGCTTTTGCTACGGCTGAAGAGATGTGGTTTTCAAAATTAAATTTGTCATTAAATTCAACACGTCTCTCCTTTCAGATCCTTTTTGTAATGGTTGATTTCCCAATGTGTAACTTGTATTTCCTATGCCAAGGTACATTACTTTACAATTATCCACATTAAATTTTAAATTCAACGTAGACTTTTTTAATGTCTTCCTGTGCTATTTTACATTCATTTGATCCAATTAATAATTTTACATCGTCTGCAAACAATTCTACTATACATTTTAACTTCTCTGGAAGATCATTTATAAACATTGAGAACAATAACGTCCCAAAAACAGACTATTGCGGTACACCATACGTAACTAAATGTTCCATATCTTCGTAGCCACATAAGCTATCAAGATGGGACAAGTACCAAAATGAAGCTTATTATGTGCAGAATATGAGTCCAGACTCATCTAAAATCACCCTAAATGGTATTCAATGCCTGATTCGACGTGCGGGCTCACATGTGTTTCTCATTCGTGTGCGTGTGCTTCTTCAGTAAGATATAATGACTGATTTCAAGTAAGCTGTAATTGAAAATATTTATTATCCAAGTGTTCTGAGTAAAATAATTTTGAGGGATATATTATCTAAATCAGAAGTAAATCAGAGACTGTCCTGGAAAGTAGAAATCATAAAGTACTATGGGGCTTTGACATCCAGACCGACATACCCCATCCAGAAAAACGGATAATAAGGAAAAGGGAATCTGCCAGATCGTGGACGTGGCTGTGCCTGCAGACCACAGAGTCAATGTGAAGGAAAGAGAGAAGCTGGAAAAGTACTAGGACCTCGCCCGGAAGCTGAGAAAGATGTGGAATATAAAGGTTAGGTCAGTGCCCATAATAGTAGGCGCACTCGGAACCGTGCCAAAACATTGGAGTCGAGATTGAAGGAATTGCAAATAAGAGGAAGGGTTGAGATTGTACAGAACACGGCGTCGCTTGGGTCTGCGAGAATACTGAGAAGGGTGCTGGAGATTTAAGACTAACGACCACTGTTGCTTCAACGATGACCACAAGACATCTGGCGAGAAAGTGCAAACCACAGAAGAAGAAGAAGAAGAAGAAGAAGAAGAAGAAGAAGAAGAAGAAGAAGAAGAAGAAGAAGAAGAAGAAGAAGAAGAAGCGGTTACAGAGTGGTTGGAAACATTGGAAATCGGAGGAAAAAATCGAAATCGTCCAGATGACAGCATTACTAAAATAAGCAAGAATACCAATGAGACTTGCTGTCACTTGATCTCAAGTGAAGTCGACCAGTTACTTCTGGGGTGCAAACTTAGTGAGTACAAATAATAATAAAAACAAACGAAAGTGATTAAAGAACAAGAACTACGGAGAGTTCAGGAGATGCACAAAAGAAATTCTAGACAAAATTACCTAGACATGGCTGTGCAGAGGAAACTTGAAAGGAGAAACATAATCATTGGTAATAACAGCTCAAAATAAGAGTATTCCAATGTTCCCTCTAATTTGTTGTAGTCAAACATCTTATGTTGTGCAATTCTTTCCTGTGCGCACTTTTGAATTTGATATAGGGAATCAATATTTTATCAATATAAACTTAATAAGCTATCTACAGAATTTGAAAATCTTTTGTGCGCACATTACTTTCCTTAGTGCGCTGATTGCAAAAAGTCTGTGTGCACGCACACCCGCACAGCTTAGAGGGAACTATGATTAGAACTCATTATATCAGTAGGAAAATTTATAGGATCCAACAAAATAGGAAAAGGTCGCCTTGGTATAGAAACAGTAACTCATATTATAAGCGAATGCAGCAAACTGTCCCTCCCCAAGAAAAAACGAATACAGACACAACCGTGTGGGGACAATGATTCAGTTGGAATTGTGCCATCGACTCCGGTTTGTCAATACAAATAAATACCTTAAAAACCAGAAGCTGTCCTTGATAACAGAACAAGAACGATAGTTTCGATCTTTGAGATTCGGCTTGAAGAATGAGAAGATTGTATAGCACTCACGACTTGTATGCTTCGAAATATTAACCTTATTCTTACCTGATTTAATTTTTATTAGCTGAATCAATGTCAACTATTAATTTTGACTAATATTTCTTCGATCCTAATTCTAGTTGCTTTTTATCGCAACTACTCAGACCGTCAGTCTACAGTAATTAATAAACAGCGTGAATCGAACATAAAGAATAAGCTCTAGCCGGGACTCGAACTCGCACCCCTTTATCACGGGTAGCCTGCCTATAGACGGCAACTGTTTTACCGATTGAGCCACCAGAGCATTTACCGTGCATAGACAGGCTTATGTTTTTTTTTCATCTATATTTTCACTTTCATCTTCTGTTTCATCTCATCTCACTCCTACCACCTCTTTCTCAATCACTCTCATCTACTCCTATTTTTGTCGCTTCTTTTCCCTTTAATTTCTATGTCTTTCCATCTCTCTGTCGCCTCTTCCTTCTACTCTTCATCCCCCCTCTCATTATCCTTCATCGCCCTCCTC
>VCCN01006457.1:1934158-1945520 GCA_006491835.1 Architeuthis dux | reverse complement strand
CCTTTGGAGTTAAGAGTTAAAAATGTTTTTATGTCTTGCGGTAAATAACAAAAATGAAACACTGATCAAACAAGGCCATACAAATAGATTGTGTCTTAATTACTTAAATGTTGGGGGGTCTTTTTTCATTATAGGTGTATACTTTTATATACTATCAATTAATGCGTACTATGAAATTCTTTTTTGGGACAAAATAGTTTTAAATTGCGATTCAAATATTGTGGTTCCTGTAATGAAGACGGACTCCAAGTGGCACATTAAACAGATTTAATATACTTCATCTTTGAAAACGTTTTTTCACATAAATAGGTGTCTCTACTTTTCGATACTGAATTTTATTGTTCACTAACCAAAGATAGATAAGAAAAACAAAGAAAGTGTGCATGCAACGTCACATACTCAATGATGTCGGTGGGCCGGATGAAATGAGCCCGCGGGCCGTAGTCCGCCGACCCCTGTGCTAGACTATTATTCGAATCCTTCATTTTGCAATGTCTCGGCAATGGAAAAGTCAGCATAAAGTTGTCTGTGGCTTAATACTGGTCGCGGTAAGTATATTACTTGTTTCTCGATATTTTGGCTTTGAACACTTTTTATGGATATTTTTTGCATCACAATAGAATCATTAATGGATCTGTTAGTAGTAAGATGACTTGTAACAGCTGTGACAATATGTTTTGTTGTGAGAATTCAATTCTCTCTTTGGAGGAAGCTATCCTGTAGGGATACCGGAAGCGTTGTGAACACAGTTGGTGCGTAAGCGAGTACGAATCATTGATGCATCCATGGGAAGTAAGGTAATTTGTTGCGGTAGTGTTAATGCATTTTGGGGGAATAAGAAGAGTTAAGCAAACTGTTGGTGTGTAAGTATATAGGAACAAGAAAAACAATTTGTTTTTTACAGAAATTCTTAGCATCTGGTAATTGATAGGCCACTTAATAACAACTAAAAAAACATCAAATAAATAACAGTCAAGCAGGTATTTTTTTAGCCTTCCACAAAACTATCAGTTTCTCTCTCTCTCTCTCTCTCTCTCTCTCTCATTTTCTATCTATGTCCCAATCTAAAAGTAAAATTATCACCTGTCAGCGCGTTTCTCGTTTTGGCAGTGCAAATAAGTGCTAAATTATCGCGTTTGCGCTTAAACACTTTAGCCATTCTTTGGCTATTTTTGAACATTTGTAATGTCTTTTTGGTGTTTTCTTTTGGCTATTTCTGGCTATTTTAAAAACATTTAGCTCCTTTTAGCAGTCAAACAAGCGCGGACATATTTCTGGAGTTGGCAACGCTGCCTGTGAGCACTTACCAGTGATTTTCACGGCCAGTGAATGTCTCACGTTTTCTTCATTCTTTCACGGTGAAACACGTTTTCATTTTGAACAATAAGCCTCTGTCTTTCATAACCATTTGTTACGCTCGCTACTAACTGTTAATGCATTCGTCTCTTGTGAAACTCCAGTCCAATTTGGAGTTGACTTTATTTCTCCCCTTAACAAGAACAAGAACAATCCTCACCAAATTCAGGGGAGGAAACTCTTCACTGTTTGTCTATCCCATCACATTAAACCAAACAAATATATGAAATTCACATTTCCCTACCGTAATCTGATATTACGATCTAGTGATTGCTAGGCGGCTCTCTTGACAACTGAGCCAAACTGACAAGTCTTATATATCTACGGATTTGTTTATTATATATACATTACAAAAGTTGCAGTAATCATCATCAGCTGGAATAGAAGTAGGAGTGGAGTTGGACCCTGCAGCAGCCAGGCGTGTTTCAGGATTAAATCTGCGTTTCAATCTTTCCAAGACTAGCCTATTAAGGGGATTAATGCCTTTATTAAAATGTCCCAGTATACTTATGTCTCAGGAGTATCGAAAGGGTTAATTCATGCATGTATGAAATTTCGCAAAAGCCCTAACAATCCATCGGGGAACTCAAGGATTCCGCGGAACACTGGTTGAGAAAGGCTGCTTCAGTCGGTCGCACTCAACTGCTCTCTCTCTCTCTCTCTCTCTCTCTCTCTCTCTCTCTCTCTCTCTCTCTTAGATCGTGTCTGTTTGTCCCGATTCATCTTTATACCCGTTTGTCTGTGTGTTTCCCCATTTTATTCATCATCAGGAGATAATGGTCACAAGTAAAATATTTGTGGCACCCGTCTTCAGTCTTCGAAGAACAGAAGTCAAATGACTAAAGTAGTTTTTGCAAACATATAGGATCGAAACAGCAACTTCCAGTAGCTAATTAACAAAATATAAGGACATTTCGACAACTCGGCTGTTGTTATCTTATTGAGATAATAACCTCGAGTTACGGTTAGGGGTTAGGGTTTGTCGGTCAGTCTGGGCAAAGTTTAGTTCGTGTTGGGGGCTTTCAACTTCTTTTCATTTACATTTATTTAGCAAACAAAAATACGGTGAGCTGTAATAGCCATAGATATTTAGTGTGGTGGAGACGAAAAAGATCAAATGTATTCTAACCGTCTCACTCGTTTAATAGCTTCAATGAATGTGGGCAGGGATGCGTAATGTTTATCAGGACGGAAATGGAATCCACAAGATTAGAGACTAATGTTTATCACATGGGTAAAGGTTATCAGCACGTGATATCGACGTTATCGTTATTAGCACGGAAATGGAATCTGCGAATTCTGTTCTCTTCGTACTAATGGGAAATGCGTGAATCCACTTCTCCCTGCGCTCTATCACAATGTCTCGTATAGTATGTCACAATGATTGACGGAAAAGAGAATGGATTAGTAAGCACTTGGGTATACCGTATACTTAGTTCCCAAAAGCCAGCTTCACAGTATACCTAGTCCCCAAAACACGCCCTACCGTATATCTAGTTCCACAAACCCAGCCCTATCGTATACTTAGTTTTCAAAAGCCAGCCTTACCGTATACCTAGTTCACCCCAAAACCACTCTCCTATAACTACTTTACCTGCGCAGCAGTGTGTTTGTGTTTATTTCTGTAGACTCCTTGTGAAGCATAGGGCCGCAACCACGCTGCGGTTCCAGTAGCAAGAAAGGTTTTTTTTATGAAGTGGAGTTGCTAGCCATACACCCAACCCTCTTCTTTTACACAGGCTTGGGACCAGCTACTGACAAGCTGTAGATATTTTCTGACTGCCCTACAGGGCTAAAAAGCTCCAACTGCCAGCTATTTACTCATAGCTGCAGGGAGAAGCTAGTTCATGCCTTTCACAAGGGAATTAGTTACCTCTGTTACCTCCATCCATGCCTTGACAGGGACTAATTATCTTTATTAGATGTTACAAAGCTGACAGAACTCAAAATAAACATGAATTTTCAGAAGAAAAACAATTTTCGTTGACAAAGTTGTTTGCTGTTAGTCATTGTAGGGGCTAGCGGGGCGAAGGGGGCCACTGATTAGTAACAAAGATTTTCGCTTGTAAATAATGTCAACAAATCAGATAGACCAATTTGCATCGTTGAGAATTCAGTCAATCATAAAAGATAACGGAGATCCAATTAAGCGGCTTTGTTTGGGCGGAACTAAATGAATATGTATATGTAATTGGTTTCCCTTATTGACAACTATCACACAAGAACAAGTAATGGTGACAAGACAGAAGTCAATTGGAAGAGGTCTTTGAATAAAAGGGGGACACTACTGTATGAATAAACTTATTCGATTGTAACGGAAAGGCTTGTTATAAGTTGAGATTATAAGTTGAGATTGTAACGGAAAGGCTTGTTATAAGTTGAGATTATAAGTTGAGATTATAAGTTGAGATTTCTAAACAAAAACAAATTGTTTGCTTTTTTTATGCTTTTATTTTTGTCGGTACACCTATCCTCCGCTTTTCGAAAGTTTGCTTTCCACTTAATCGAAAATAGCGTTTTTGTTTTGCCGTGAGCCGTTATAGAAGCAGTGCGCACCATCTCCCCCCCTCTCTCTCTCCCGCCTACATCCCAGTCCCCAAAACGTATAACTAGTCCCCAAAACACGCCATAATGTATACCTAGTCCCAAAAACACGATCTTACCGTATACCTAGTTCCCAAAGCAAGCCTTACCGTATACCTAGTTCCCAAACCCCACCCTTAACGTATACCTAGTTCCCAAAACACCAGCCTCACCGGATACCTAGTTCCTAAAATCCCGCCTTACCGTATACCTAGTTCCCAAAGCTCATTTCCATCCCTGATTCCAACCATCGTTTCACTGGGAGATGTCCCTGTTAAATATAATTCTTCACTCATTCTTTGTCATCTTTTTTTGCTGGAAAATTCACGCTGGAACATTCGCTTTCCAAACATTTGTTCATTCACTAAAGGTTAGTCTTTTCTGTTTCTTCCTTCTCTTGATAATCCATTCATTATTTTTTGGTGAAGGCAAATTCGGTACAACTGAAACTGAGTAAAAGAAATTCGAAGTGGAATTCTCAGCGTGGAGCAGACCGTGACAAACATTTAATCTGTGCAGATGAAATTACTTCGTGTACAGTAAGTTTCCTTCGTTAACTTGCATGTATTTCTGTTACAAACATTACATAAAGAAATATAAGTAAAATGTTTGAAATGGAGGCCAGTCATTCGATCTACCGTATTTGATGGCATATAAGACCCCCCACCTTATGTCAGCAGGGAGTAGTTAAAAAAAAACACTCATGGAGTTTGAGTAATGGAAAAAGCCAAGATCTGGCTGGCTGGCTGGCTATGCATGTATGTATGTATGTATGGTCATTACCCAGATGGGTGACCGCCTGGAAATACAGCAATAGGATTGTTCTGCGGCCGTCTAAGCCGATGTTCTGCCGCCGATTAACAGAACATCTTGCCAATCTAGGACCGGACGTGTACACCGGGTCCCTTTCTCAAGCATGCGCTGCTCCATGGAGGGCACATGAAACTCTGCTCTCCTAGAAGCCGCCTTACTCGTATCAAATGGCAGCGACCATGTATGTATGTATGTATGTATGTACATATGTATGTGACGCGCGTACTGGCCGCACCCATGGAGCTAGAGGGTTGAACATTTAAGCAATTACTCTTTATTATATTTACAAAAACATTTTTTTTTTTAAATTCCCTCCCAAATAAGTTTCGTGGGGGGGGGGCAATTTACAATGTAATTTATGCTAAATTGGTCCCTTAGTTCGTCCCTTAATTCGGATTTTCTAGTGATCCAACAAAAGGCAAGATAAGTAACTTATTCATTGATCACTCCATTTTCCAATTTTTTAATTGATCACCCCCAACCCGGCATTCTGCTAAAAGACGTTGGTCATTTATCTATTTATCTATTCTACTTAGTTGCTAAAACGGCAGTGAGTTTGTCCTCGAGGCCAAAACTCGAGTTCACGGAAAGGATAAGATTTGAAATATGAATTTTCAAAAGAAGAAGACTTTAAACTACATAGATTGGCGCTACACAATCTTCTTTTGTAACCATTATACTCGTGTACTTGTAAAGTTTGCAAGGTGTGATTATGTTGGTTTTAAACATTTATGCTTACTTGTTCAATATGTACAATCTCTATATACTTACATTAGTATATTTTAACATTTATCTTCCGAATTCGATGTAAAAAGGTCGGTTCCCCCCCACACACACACTTTTCCTCACCTACAGACATTTATTCTCCAAAAATATCACACAAATAGGCTACACGCGTTTCCCTCTAAAAAATCCCACCAGTTGGGAAAAGGCGCAAGTTTAAAACAGCCAGTTGATTTCTCAACAATTAATTCAACAGCACCAGCTATTTGTTGACCAATGAAAACGCACCTAAAATTTCATCTCCCAGGAACCGGTCTAATTCGTATATATATCAGATGACAGACACATTTGTCAGTCACGGCTTAGCCGCGGAGAAGGCACGGCTGTCCGACTTACACACACACACAATGCATTCACCTTCACCTGCGTATTCTAACATTTCAACGGCAAGAAAGCAAGCAAGTCCCTGATTTGACACACACACATGTATATATTTGCTCACTCACATATGCATACGCTTACATATACACACATTACAGTCATTTATTGACTCTTTCGTTCCAGTCAAACTGAAGATTTCTTAATGCAAGACGCATATTTCTTCCCAATCAATATTCATTCACTCAATCGTTCATTGTTATTGTCCTTGAATAAATTATATATGTTATATACATTTTTCTATTCATTTATTTCATTGAACTTTGAACAAGACCAAATTTATAATTGTAGACAGATACGTACGTAAGCTAACCAGCACTAAATTTTTATCGAAATTGCTTCGTATATTTCAGAACGCCTTAGGTCATACACACACAAACAAAACTTCAATGTGTGTGTGTGTGTGTGTGTGTGTGTGTGTGTGTGTGTGTGTGTGTGTGTGTGTGTGTGAGAGAGAGAGAGAGAGACAGAGGGGGGGTCAAGGCATATATACCTGAGGTGAATATGTATGTGAATGTAAGTCTGTGTGAGTGCCATTTAGCTATGAAAAACATAAATAAATAAAATACAACAGTTACGTAAAATATCAATGAAAAAAGCATATACAAATTTCAAACAACTATTGTAGTATCGTTATGGTCTTTCTTCTTCAAAAGTAATACATTCATCTAGGTCAGGCGATAAAGCTAGAGAAAGACAACGGGAATTAAATAAGACGACGCATAACGATTGGCTGGAAAGCATTTGGTATAAATAGAGACATACTGAACAGCAAATTGCCAATATGCTTAAAATGTAAAGTATACAATCAATGCATAATAGCAGCTATAATGTACAGGTGCTAAACCTGGAAACTTACAAAACTACTCGAAAACAAACTCAGAATAGCACAGAGGGCTATGGAAAGAGCAACGTTAGGAATAACTCTTAGCGATAGAAAAAGATCAACATGGATCCGAGAGGGGACCTCCGAGAGAGGACAAGAATATCGTACAAGTATGGAGATGGGTATGGCACATAGCGAGAAGAAGAGACAACAGGTGGTACAAAAGGCTAACCGATTGGTGTCCGTAGAACAGTAAACGCAGTAGGAAAAGACCAGACATAAAATGGAGAGACAAGATAGAACAGTTTGGCGGTAAGACATGGTAGAGATTAGCGCAATCATGCTCGTCATAGAAGGAGATGGGAAAGGCTTTTGTCCAGCAGTGGACTTACAACGGCTGCTGCTGATGATGATGATTGTACTATCCATGTCCATGATTTCCCCTTGATATTCCCATGCGCATGCTCACATTTATTTGCCTTGCGTAATAACTCGTCTGCTTCTTTGATTTTTAATGTTTCTGTTCTTTTCTGTGCCGCCATTCATCCACGTTCCTCAAACAGGTAAAACTGATGACTGAAAATAACAAAATAAGAATAGTTGGATAACAAGCCGACGTCATATTGATGACGTCAATAAAATATGGAGTCTAAAACGAAGGTGGCGACGGGCTACCTTCAAAAATAACTCTCAAAACGTATCTTTTGGTTAGTCTCGTACAGGTGCCAAAATCAAACTTGTTACTATTTAGACCACTAAGCAAACACACACAAGATAAAGATAAGAAGAGAAATAAAAGTGGATACAATATCACTTAAACTATTTAGAGCGATCCTCGAAAGCTTCTTTCGGAAAACTGACTGGGAGGGAATAGGAGTAAACATAGACGGATAATATTTGAATCAATTGAGATTCGGTGATTACGTTTCAATGACAGCAGAAGCATCGGAAGTATTACAAAATATGTTGAGTGATCTAAATATGGAAAGTAAAAAAGTAGAGTTAAAAGTGAACAGAACAAGGACAATAGTAATATTCAACACTAAAGTCCCCCAAAAGCCCATACGTATAGAGAGTGAAGCTAGTGAAACTAGAAGAGTTTGATGAATACGTTTAACTAGGCCAGCTAATAAAGAAAGGCCATGAGAGCGAAATAAAACGACGTATCACGATTGGCTGGAAAGCATTTGGTAAGAATAGAGACATATTGAAGAGCACCTTGCCAATATACTTAAATCGTAAAGTTTATAATGAATGCATAATATCAGCTACGATTTATGGACGCGAAACATGGAAACTAACAAAATGTACTTAGAACCATCAGAGCACCATGGAAAGAGCGATGTTAGGAATAACTCTAAGAGATAGAAAAAGATCATCATGGATCCGAGGGTGCAACAGGGTGAAGGATATTATGCACATAATTATGCAATAAAAATACAGATGGGCAGGACACTTAGCAAGAGGAAGCGACAACAAATGGAGAGAAAAAAGTTAACCGATTGGTGCCCATGGGACCGTAAACGCAGTAGGAAAAGACCAGACACAAGATGGAGGGATGGGATAGAAAGGTTTGCCGGTAAGACATGGAAGAGGTCAGCGCGATTACAGTCGTCATGGAAGGAGATTGGAAAGGAATTTGTCCAGCAGTGGACTTATAAAGGCTGGTGATGACGATATAAAGAGGGAATGAGTGAGGGGGAACAGGAGAGAAAGAGGTAGAAGGAGAGAGGGGGGAGAGAGTTATACATATATTATATATATTGATATTGATAGCTTGAGAAAGAGAGATAAGCAGGAAGAGATTGATATGAATATGGGGCAATGGTTAGCATACTAGTTTCACAAACCATTACCACTGTAGTGAGTTCGATCTTCATTGACTGCCCCACACTTGTAAATCAATAGATATGAACAGTGAGATTGACATACTAAATGTAGCGAACATATTGAGATAGGCAGGTATGAACAGACTAAGATAGATGGCCTAGAACTATGAAATATGAACTAACAACGGGACACACATGAATATACATGAACACACAAGCATAAAGATTTGCAGAATTTAAAAAAAAACGCTGACAGTCTCTAAAGAATAGCTATATTGTATTTATTTTTGTCTTGACACGTACACACGTTTCATTGAAAACGTTTTACGTAATTCCTTTTCATTACGTCATAATGGTATCTTTGATGTTTCATTTTTAACAACTCTCCACCATCTTGGTGAACCGGACACAGATAAGTATTAAGTAAGCATAGCATATCAGGGAATTGAAAACAAAAAGACGGATTTTTAAAAAGATTGCATCAGCTCTATACCCGGAAGAAGAAGAAGAAGAAGAAGAAGAAGAAGAAGAAGAAGAAGAAGAAGAAGAAGAAGAAGAAGAAGAAATTGAAAAAGAGGAAAAAATAGAAAAAGAAAATGAAATTAAAAAAGAAAAAGAAGAAAATGAAAAAGAAGAAGAAATTGAAAAAGAAATAGAAAAAGGAAATGAAATTGAAAAAGAAAAAGATGAAGAAGGAATTGAAAAAGAAAGAGAAACTGAAAGAGAAGAAGAAATTGAAAAAGAAAATGAAAAAGAAGAAATTGAAAAATAAAATGAAATTGAAAAAGAAAAAGAAGAAGAAGAAAAAGAAGAAGAAGAAGAAGAAGAAGAAGAAGAAGAAGAAGAAGAAGAAGGCCTCCTCTCTCGATAAACAATGGAAAGACACTGAAAGGGTGTTAGTTAGCCTGGGATGACCAGTCGACAGAATCTCCCTCTCGGCCTCGCTGATGTACTCCAAAGGAAAGCGGAGTGATACGGGTGGGGTAAAGGTTTGTTACTGGTTCGTAAACTGACTTTTTATGATGTAGTTAAACAAAAGGGAGGTAACCAGCAAAGACGCTGTAGTCGAAGGCTCGAAATAAGCTCCAAGATGAGAATGATTTAAGATGTGCTCTCTCACAAATAGACCCACACATCGAAGAACTTGTCGCAAAAAACAAGAACAGAGATCCCATTGATGTGTATATCAGTTACAATAGCAGAATTCTGTTTTTTTTTCTTGTAATAAATTGGAATTTCAAATGATATGTTCCTATTTACTTTCACTTGCTTTCTTTGAGTAACAAATACACAACAGCAACTGCACAATTATAAAATTAAACTAATTCTTAGTATGAAGCTGTCTAATTATACGCAAAACAAAGTTATTATTTGAAATTATTCTTTGTTGCAACTTAATAAATGGAAGGGGGGATACTAATAATCTTATTGACAAAAGTGGGGAATGACTCGAAAAGGTTGGGAACCTCTGCTGTAGATGATGTTGCTACTGTATATTCTTTTTAATTTTATAATTATGAAAAAAAATGTTTAATCTTTTTTTGTTGTTACTTGCAACCCAAACCCTAAAACTAAATTATATCTTTTAGAATTAAATTTAATAAAATACAGTTTTAAATAGTCAATTCTTTTGCTTTCATTTGTTCTGTAATACGTTAGTAGCAGAAGCAGCCGCATAAGCCAGCGTTATTGGTTACCTCCATTTTTTACTATATAATAAAAAGTCAGTTTACGAACCAGTAGCAAACTTTTACCACGATTGGTATCAGATTGGCTGCAGGAGCTGCCGGAAAGAAGTCATAGTTGGCTTCCAACCGCCTTAAGGGGGTTTCACTTCCTAGTTTGGATTCAGAGTTGTCCGTCTCCTATACTGGTTGACAGATATGGCTAGAGAGACCAGTCTGTTGATTACCCATAGCTGAGTGGGGAGAAATGATTCATACCTTTCACAAGGGCATTAGTGCGAAGTGAACGCACACTGTCAGAATTCGAACTCGGTTCACCAATTCCATTCTCCGTACTGCTAACCGTTAGACCACCCTCACCTCCTACCGGAAGGAGTGATAAATAAATAAATAAATAGCAGCCATTGTTGAGAATCCTATGAAAATACAAAAATACGGCGATTGCAACTTTCTGGTCAGTGATTTATTTACCAAATATGATCAAAACGACAAGTATTAATAAAATAGTTAAAATTCCGAAGATGAATGAACAAAGGTCTCATCGCTGTATTTGCAGGTTTGGCTTTGTGATAGACTGAGGGATTGGTCAAAGATCCGCGAGATCCTACGTCCACATTAAGCACCAGGTTAGTAAGGGTTGAATGATTCGATTCTCACCGAAGATTCGATTCTCACTTCGGATTGCGCTGTTATTCGTTGCCATAGAAACAGTGGCCCGAATTAATTTGTATAAAAACAACTAAAATTAGGATGAAGGTAAAAACTAGTCAAATTTAATAAAAAGAAATAAAATATGTAATCAACTTTTAAGTTTTTGTTTTAAATTGTTGGTTTTAAATTAAATCAAGGTGGCTATGTCATTCAAGCCTTACTAAGATGCTGCATAAGGCGGATATAGAATCTCGTGGATCTGTGACCAATCCCTCGGTCTACCACAAAGCCGAACCTGCAAATACCGCGATGGGACCTTTGTACATTCATCGTCGGATATGTTTACGATTTAAATTGAGGCCAGTTTCCGGTTAGTAAGTAAAGTGTGGAACTTTACCACGTTTAGATATTTACTAAGCTTATAGGCCGGGGGCCAGCAGGGTCTACCGTGCACCCCC
>VCCN01006457.1:1901266-1911858 GCA_006491835.1 Architeuthis dux | reverse complement strand
TCTATTTCTAGTAAGTTACGTCACCAGACGTCACTGATGACGTAAGGGTGACAGATGACAAATGGTCATTGCTAATTATTAGGTGTGTGGATATGAAGTATTTGTTTTTATTCAACAGTTGTATTATAAAATTTAAATGACTATTCATCGTTCAACGATTTTTAGTGAATGCCAACGATATCTGTCCTATGAATCATTTTTCGAACGCCTTTCTATTTGGATTTAAAATTACGAAGAGTATTTTTTCGACATATATACAAAAATGGCGAATTTACGCCGCTTCAATGTATTTGCCAAAACGTAATTCTACAAGAAAAAAAATAATGCGTATTTTTTATGAAGTTGTATTCTTATCTTAAATTGCAAAGATGCACCGCGAAAAGATCTAGGAAAGCAGTCTTATACGCCGGCTCTGCTCTAACGATCTGAGCTAACAACACCCTCATGGAAAGGCAGGAGCTCTGAAACGTATATTGCTCGCTTCTCTATCTTCACGATCATTTTTAGGCACGAATATAATGTGGTTCCCTATGCCGACCGCTCGTTTCGCTATCGCTCACACTGGTACCGAGCAAATATTAGGTTCCCAATTAATAAATGTCTTTATAATTATCATATTCTGTCGGATATAAAATTATCTATTCTTTGAATTTCATACTGTCGGCATAGGGAACCACATTATATTCGTGCCTAAAAACGATCGTGAAAATAGAGAAGTGGCCTAACGGTTAATGACACGGAAAACGGAATCGGTGAACCGAGTTCAAACTCCGGCTGGGACAGTTTGGGTTCATTTCACACAAATGCCCCTGGGAAAGGCATGAATCCACCCCCAGCTATGGGTAAAAAGTATGGGAGTTGGAGCTCTTTAGCCCTGTAAGGCTGTCCATCTTGAGCGTCGAGCTAGCTTAGCTTAGCTAACTAGTAATTATAATTGAGTGATGATAAATGCCCAACGTTGATATTTTCGTTATTTTTAAAGCTACAATGCTCAGGGGTTTTTTTTAAGCTTGAGCATTCTGCATTACGATTCAATGTTCAAGCTTCAAAATTTCTTTTAAAAACCTGAGCATTGTAGCTCTAAAAATAACGAAAATATCAACTTTTTAAAAATGGTTCATTGGGCATTTATCATGTGTGGCCACTCAATTGTCCTAAACGGCTTAGAATTTAATCCACAAAACTATTTGTTAAAGTTTTATGTGGTTTATAACGAACACACTGTTTGAACAGTGAGGCTTACTCCATATATGTACATAGCATTAATGTTTTTGTGCATATATTGCCGGATTACTTGTTGGTTTGGGCTTCGCAAACGAAGATCTAAAAGTGTGTTCCCCTCTGACACAGGCACATCTTTGTTGCTGATGAGGCCAATACGGAATGGATGAAGATTAATTCCTAATGAGACTGGTTTTAAAGCTCTGTCTCTTCTCCTCGACACTGGCTCTAGGATTTTCTCAAAAAAGGGAGACAGCCTCGAATACTGTATGTTGCCATATTTTTTTGTGTTATGAATTGGCATTACTTGATGCTAATGTAGATAAATGTCTTTTTAAAATTCCTTATATCTCTCCCGTGGCACTCTTCTGTCTCGCTGACCCCCGGACAGTTCACCAAACAGTAAAATTAGATGACAGTCTTTCATCTTCGATACATAATCTACCCTGCATAGGTGTATCTTGTAAAGCATATACAGGGTGCCAGGGGGAAACATCGAACCCTGGCCCGGGAGCCCCAAAGGAGGGCCGGGAGCCAAATGGGGACAGGGATTTTATGAGATCTCAGAAAATATTTGCATATAATGAAGTGGATAAAAACAGGATGACTAATGGAGAAGGGACCGATAAAATTCCTCTCAGGGGCACACACTGAGAATGAGGTGGAGGCAGCACTGATGGAAGCATTCAAGTAGGTGTAGACGACCGCGGTAGATGACCCATGAATAGGCACCATATAGGAGGGTGATCAGAAGTAAATTTCTTTTCACAACGTTTGAAAAAAATATTGATAAACTGATCAATACTTTAGCTTTTCAGATGATAGTTTCCTGATCTAGAAACCATCGACTGAAAAGCTGATGGGTGTTGTCTTACTGTTGTTCGTCACTCAATTTAGTCCAGTGGTTCTCCATGTCCCAGGGTTCCTCAATACCTCCCCCATTTTGAATGGTCATCTAGTAATTTTTCACCATTAAGGTTCCTACGCTGGCTAAAATTCCTCCATTGGGAGACAACTGTCTCCTGTATGAGAATCACTGATTAAGACCAACAAAAAAAACCCCCCAAAAAACCTTGCTGTATTTTTCCATAAATTATTCAGACCATTATCCTCATCTTTGTTGTTTTGATCACTACGTTTCAGCAGATGCATTCTCTGGTGTCTGTCAAATCCACTGATTTTCAAGTTCAGAGGAGAGCCACCAAGATCATTCCGAGATTGGGAAATATATCCTACACTGAAAGATTAAAAAAAACTTAATCTAGAAACCCTTGAATACAGAAGAAAGGTGCTGACTTAGTAGAGGTCTATAGAATCCGGAACAACGTACACAGAGTGGATACTGACATTCAATGCTCAAAATGCCCTGATAAGAAAATGCTGACTTCAGCTATGTGCAGTAAAACCAGAGGACACAGCCATAAGCTACAAATTCAGACCTCCACTGGTGCTAGGAAAAATTTCCTCTCAGCAAGAGTGGCAAACAGATGGAACAGCCTAAGTGAAAAGACAGTCACATCCGAGAATATCAATATCAGACATACCAAATTTAACTACCATTTTGCATATTAGTTTAAACCCAGCCCAATTACACTGAAGCTGGCTTAATGATGCAATTAACTGCTGTCAAAAAAAGCCTATTTCAAGTATAAATAACTATACCGCCATCCAATGCCAAAAGCAAGTAAGTGCATAAAATGTGAAACAGAAAAACGGTAGAACTATATTTCTAGCAGCCTTCAATAACTGTGTGTACTTTGATTAAGCATGTCATGACAATTTATGTTGTAAGGTGGGTCAATAATACAAACTTCCAATGGCAAAGACAGCTAAGTCTAGCACAATGGATTTACCAGATTTTGTCATTGAATTTGGATTATTTCTAGACTTCCTGATTTTGTAAAACCAATATCTCAACATCTGGAAGACATTTGAAGTATTACACATTTCTGGCCATAACTCAATTTTTATGGAAAATGAACTTAGCTGCTTTTGTCATTGCACGGCCGTATACTGAAGGTGGGCTGGAGGTGGTTGTGTACTTTCCACTGGTGTCAGTGGTCAATCACAGCTAAAAGCCAGGATTTCAAACACAGATTATCCCTCCCTTCTTCCATATCCACTTGGCCCTTTGTGAGACTAGGCTAGGAATAGTAAACCTAAATATTGTTATTACTACAGAAGAAGCTGCTTATTGTGATCATTTAAAGACAGATCATTTAGATAACAATAACCAGCTGATAATATTAAGTGGAACATATACAGAAGATGCCACTTATAGTAATCACTTTAAAAAGAGTGTTTGGGATTGATTGATTTTGATAACAATAATCTGCTGATAACATTATCCGTGATTATAATTAGCGGTGCAGGGTGGCATAATGGTTAATATTGCTGATTCAAATTTTGGCCAAGACTGCTTATGTTCACTTTGTACTAATGCCCTTAAGAAAAGCATGAATCCACTTCTCCCTTTGCAGATGGACCTACTTTTTTTTAATAGTTAAAAAGATATATATGCACATCCAAACAATTTTACTTTGAGTTTATAAAAATTACAATTTTTAATGGACAAGATATTACTACTCTGAGATTAGCCAAAGGCCAAAATAATCTTAAAAATTATTCGATAATCTTTGGTTTGTCTAAAATACGGTAGCATAAGACTGGCTTTAACTTACCAAACAGTTATATCACCAAAACGTCAAATGCCTGCTGTACTCAGAGCCATTGATTGGTAAATTCTATCAAAATGACATTTCTTTTTCATAGCATTATTACTACCAGCCCCTGACCCGTTGCTTTGCCAACAGTTATCATAAGTATACAACAGGATCGGCTGATGGCTGCTACTGATAATATAAGTGTGACAGACACAGTAGGAAGAGAGAGGGGATTAAAAAAAAGTTAGGTAGTTTAATAAGAGAATAGGAAGGGAGAGGGGTAGATGGCTACTACAAGTGTGACACACGGTTCTTATTAAATATATATGATTTAGTAAGCCTAGCTTAGTCTGACACAAGATCAAAATTGAGGGGCATCAAGTTAGGATTAAACTACACAGTAGTGAAGGTCTGCTAAACTAGCTTATTAACCAGGACTCCATGGCAAGGTACCCATTCACTAAGCTTAGTTTGGCACAAGGCCACAGGTCTGGGGCATGTAGTGAGAATCAAACTCACTACTCAGTAATAATGATCTGCAAAATTAGTTTGCTAACCATTACACTAAGAAACCTTTTTGTATAGAATTAAAGAGGAAAAGGTTTAACTTTCAAAATTATTAAAATAAGATCAAATCCTAATTGTAGAAAGCAAATTACAGTGCCATATACAATAAAAGCAAAAACAATCAGCAAAAAACAAAACATTCTGGTTTTATCCCATCAAGAAAGAAACTAGAAAACTACATAAATTCTATAATTGTTTATTAACCCTTATAGCACTGCTAGGCCGATATATCAGACTCAATAACATAGCCAAAAACACTACAGAGGCGATATATCGGCCTAAATACTCCAGCGAGACTAGCTTAAAAACTGAAGAAACCAAAAAAAAAAAACGGTCAATACTTGCATGTACCATACAGCTTTATAAAAGAATGCACAGCACTAATCATTTTTTTTTTTAAGGATGGAGAAAAAAAAATGTACTGTATTTGAGGACATATGGTAGGGTGATGTATTTTTCTTTCCAAAATGGCCGATAGAGTAAATTAAAAAATTCATTCATACATACTATTTGTAAAGATGAGATTCTTCCTTAATCCAATACTTAAGCTTCATTAGTGTAGATTACCAGCATTTTCAGAAAGGAAGGAACATCTTTGCCCATGCATCCTACACACCATCAAATACAGTAATTATTGGTAATCACATTATAATTAAGAAGGAAACTTGCTTAACTCTGGATACGGTTTTGTGAGATATTAAAATCCGAATTATCATGGCCTCTTCAATAGATATTTTTTTTTTTTAGTTAAATGACCGTCTTATATACCAGCATATATGGTAAATAGCCGAAGAGTTCATAACAAAAATATTCAACATGGTATTTTAAGTTTTTTTGTTTCCAACATTATAAAGAGCATTAATGCTGACAAAAGTTTTATGCAATTCAAATTTTAACAAAAGTAGTCCATGTCCTGCCAAGGATCTAAACAAAACTTCAATAACTTTATTGTAATTTCATTTTAAACAAATCAAGTCACTTATAGAGCTTTTTTTTTAAAAGAAAAGAAATATCATTTGTGGACTGGAAATTAGAAGGCGCCTTGGTGATAATGATAATGAGTTTGGCATCAAGGATGGAATGATTATGTTTTTGATTTTGGAGAAAAGAAACTGGATATGCTTTTCATTCCTGATTTGTCAACTTGGTTCAGTTTCTTCTGGGCAGAAGTTAGTTTGGGAGTCTGCAAAAGAGAAGGAGTAAAAAAAAAACAATTAGGATTTGGAAGAATAGTTCTAGACTAGTTGTTTATGTAAACGGGGGTCAGGGATTTGGGTAGTACAAGGGGAATAATCGAAGGCTCAAAATAAGCTCCGAGTTGAGAATGATTTAAGATGTGCTCTCTCAGTAAGACCCACAAATTGAAGAACTAGTAGCAAAAAAACATGAACAGTGACCATATGGATGAGTATAACATCAGTTACGATAGCAGAATTCTTATTTTTTTGTAATAAATTGGAATTTCAAATGATGTGTTCTAGTTATTTCACTTGCTTTCTTTGAGTAACAAATGCACAGCAGCAGCTGTACAATTATGAAATTAAACTAATTCTTAGTATGAAGCTGTCTAATTATACGTAAAATAAAGTTATTTTTGGAAATTATTCTTTGTTGCAACTTAATAAAGGGAAGGGGGGGGGAATGACCAGAAAAGGTTGGGAACCACTGATGTAAACCATGATATCACTGTTAAGATTTATTAAACAACCAAGCATAGTGGCTGTCAAAAATGACAGGATTATTTACATATGGATCAGCACTTCTGATTGTAGAAATATGTTTAGATTATTTTTTTAAACCTCATTAAAAACTTTAACAGAACTTAATTCTCCTAAATTTGAAATAAGTCATATATCTACAAATCAGTTCACAAAAGAGAAATCCAATTTTGTTATTCTATGTAATATAACGTTTCCAAGGGAGGTAATTCATCTTTTTTGTCATTTTCTTTATATCTTATATCCTTATTAGTCTATGTTAAAGTTTGTAACGAGACTTGTGATGATGACAACTGCCGTCGAGTTGCTGTTGCCCAAAGAACTTATTTTCTCAGGATGTCATGTCAAGTGAAAATATTCTTGTTGTGTGCCATGGATTTCTTCCAGTTCCCCTCAAGAGAAATTGGGCAAATGTTTCATAGAAGATTTTATTTCAATAGTATAAAACTTGGCAAGCCTTTTCCATGTTTAGATGTGGAGAAAGATATGACATTAGAAGTCAATGATATGACAGTTCACTAAAAGTTAAATCAGGATATAGAGGTAGTAATAGAGCTGTTATTTTATATTTTTACAGTTAAGAGATAGATATGCAGTCTGTCTTTGGATACTACTAACTGCCATCTCATCCAGCCGGGGCGTGAGTGCTGGGGGTACATCATACCTGCCCCCAGGGGTGAAAAAGGGGGTTTGGGAGCCAAAAACAGGATGACTATTGGAGATGGGAAGGGGGTTGAAAAAAAATCCCTTCTCTCAGGGGATATATCTGTCTTCTAACCAATGCCATCTATATACAGATTGCTTGACTATGTAATTCTAAAAACTTTGAGATGTAGCAGGAGAACTAATATCTTGGATGTCCCGTCATTGTTTATTAAATGAAAATCAAGTGTGTGTGGGACACTAATATCTATGCACCGATAATGACCCAAACTGTAATACCACTAAGTGACCCTGCATTACGCCCATTCTATTACATATGTTATCAAAACTATATATTTGGTAACCCCCTAGTTACTTAGGATAACAAAAGTTATGACTTTTGTCATAAACCAAAATTGGAATTGTCAAGTGATGGTTTCAATTGATTCCCAATTAGCATAATCAAAGGTTGTATTTTCAACTGTTTTTTTATTCATCTGAATTTCTTCAACCATTGCAACTCATTTCCAATAATGGCAATTGCTATTTTCCAAATGTTTTTTAATGAAACAGTCACATTGTCTTCACTGAAAGAAGACTCAGTTTTGAGCTCTTCTCGCATATGCATACAGTAGTGCCCATAAATAAGTACACCCCTATCACTATGCTATAGTAAATTAATTTTATTCTAGACCAAATATAGCAGAATTTTATTATTTCTAGTGGAATAGATATTATCAGGTATTATTTATGACCAAACTCTACAGCATTGAAACTGTTGACTATTTTTTTGTAGTGTCGTACTCATCTTTGAATGGCAACATATTCATATTTTGAGCAAGAGTTTTAATGCTGTAGAGTTTGGTCATAAATAATATCTATATATTTGGTTTAGAAGAAAATTAACTTTCTATTAAAAAGTGGTAAGGGTGTATTTATTTATGGGTGATAATGTATATATATTACACACACACACACACACACACACACACAAGACATCTGTTCAGAAAGTATCCAGCCATTTTGATGTACCTTGCCAACAATTTAATTTCCCCATAACTTGAAACCTACAGAATTTCAAATTATACTCAATCATTCAGTCACGATGTAAAAGACAAAGTCGACTTACTTTTGCAGACTCTGCATGCTTCTGATTATGGCTGTAATCCTCTGTAGGGCCAGACGATGATTCAATTTTAATTTTCTGTCAGAGTAGACAAAAATAAATAAATACACAAGAAAATATAGACAAATAGTGAATGATTAAAAGAAAATAAAAGTAAAAAATTAACTCTTCTTGCATTTCTATTCATCTAATTTTCCATGCCTTTCTTAAAGAAAAAAAAAAAGAAAAAGAAATAAAACATGAAATACAGAGGAAGCCGGTTATTATAATCATGGATAATGTTATCAAACCATTATAATTATCAAAATCATTTGGCCCCAAACCTTTTATTTAAACAAAAAAAAGAAAAAAAAAAAGAAAAGATTTTTAAAAATCAATTAAAAATAAATTTCATATCAATTTTCATAATGTAAATTGATTCAATTTTTATATCCTTTGCTTAATGTTATCAGCCAATTATTTATCAAAAAACCCTGTCCCAAGGCGATCACAATAAGCGGCTTCCTCTGCATAGTCAAAATGTTTAAGACAATAACCAACAAAAATATCTTACCAAGTTTTCAAATATCAGAAAACTAGAATATCATTTTTTATGTGAATTCAAACATAAATCAGTTATAAACAGAGCAAATAGGTTTTTAGAAAAAGTGGTGGCAGTAGACAGCATTTTAAAGGTATGTCCAAGGGGAGATAATTCTATTCGAGTGCATATCAAAAATGATCCCATGACTAAGTAGATTGTAGGAGTACTCTGCTGGATCATTCATGACATTTCTCAGGCCAATAGTGCTTACTTGGCAGTGCCCATCTCCTCTCATAGTAACATTCTGTACAGGATTACATGGTACCAGTAGCAGAGAGTAATCCCCAACCTGACCTACTAGAAAAAGTGGATTCTTGCCTTTCTCAAGGGGATTGGGCATTAGTGCAAAGTGAACACTAACTACCTTAGCTGGAATTTGAACTCTGGTAGCTGATTCTATTTTCATTGCTGTTAACTGTTAGGTCAAATGCACACCTCAAAATGCATCTCGATGGTTGTAATTTGTAAACTTTTATAAATAGGAAAACATTTTCTACGGTTTATTCTTTTGGTATCAAAATGAATTATTTTGTGACAATGCAATTCTTAACCATCATTAATTTTTTACTTGTATTTTCTTTCATCTTGAATTTCATAGTTGCTTTTTATCAAACCTTTGCTCAGACCATCACTCTATGGCAGTAAGTAAACAGCGCAGATCAGAAATGAGGAATAAACCCTGGGAAAGACTTGTACTCATGTCCCTTTTACCTCAGGAAGCTGCCATTGTACAGCACTGTTCTTAATGACCGAGCTACTAGAGCTCTTACGCCTAGAGCTTATTCTCCAAGCTCTCCAATTTTGATTCAAGATGAAAGAAAATACAAGTCAAAAATAAATAATGGTTGACAATGGAATTCTTATCTTCTTTCTGTGTTTTAATTGCTTGTCTAAGAAGACTGAACTGAACACATTATGTGTTAGCTATGCATAACCAAAATCTCCCAAATTTGTACTTTTAAAAGAGCCAGACGAAGTGATTCTATGAAGGATAAAACTCAATGACAAATGAATTACAGATTTCCCCTGCTATCTGAAAGGAGAGCGTTCCTATGAAACCTTTTGTAAGCTGAAATGAAGTAGAGCAAAGTAGCAATTATCATTGGGAGAACAAATTTTGTGTGTTCCCAGACCAAAAAAAATAACCATGCATGAGATTTCCACTACGATTGATAGGGCTGCAATGATTTCACAAAAGTATGACTTTTTGAAAGAGCTTCTAGGTTTAGGGCAGCTTTGCAGTATGTTTGAGCGACTGCAAAGAACTGGGTGATAGATTCAGTCAAGCATACCATCATATTTGAAGCCTTCCACAGCATCCGACCTTCGACATCAAGGCAGGCAGACGTAAGAGGAGGTTATTTATGAAAATAGTAATTTCTTCTTCACTTTAGGACATTTCAGATGGGGGGGGGGACCAGTATTAATGTAGGTCTTCCATAAAAGCTAAGTGTAAAAAGAACTTTCAAAAAGTATTTTAAACTACATATTTTGCTATAATTTATTTTATTTTTAAACGGTTTGTACTTTGCTGGTACAAATGATACAACCACTTCAAACCAAAAAGTCTCAAACATAAAGATTACATTAGATAAGATAGAAAGCACTGACAGCTTTCAAATGATTCATTTTTCACTACGTTTCTTATAAAACCTTTCTAATATTCATTACACACACACACACACACACACACACACAGTATAATTATACAATACAATGAGAGCCTGTTGTAGAGGGATAGTTAGCATGCTAGTCTTATAGATCATTGCTTCAATATTTAGTTCAACCTTTACTGGGTGCCCAATTATTGTGGTCCTGTGCAAGTCTAAGCTAAGCTTAGTAAATATCTACATTGTACAATTTTCAACTAAGACAATCTAACAGTTTACTACTTAACATGAGATAATAGTCAGGGACTGTGAATCAAAATTCTTGATGAAGAAAACAAATGAAAATGACCAGAAAAGTCAGATATTACAGATTTAGGAGTTGATTTTTTATTTAACCCATTAATGGATTATCCTGATTATCGGGAGTTTTTATAGTTTTAAAACATCACAAGTTGAAATGGT
>VCCN01006457.1:1855300-1900727 GCA_006491835.1 Architeuthis dux | reverse complement strand
TATTATTAATTTTTGCCTAGTATTTTCTTTCATCTTAATTTTTTTTTAATTACTTTTTATCGCACTCAGGCCATCAATCTACAGCAGTGAGTAAACAGTGTGGAACCAAAATAAAGGTTAAGCTCTCGTTGAGATTCAAACTCACATCCGTTTTGCTTCGGGGAAGCCTGGTCAACTGTACCAGTTGCTTACTGATTGATCTATGAGAACTCTATGGTTGGCAGATCAGATCTAACTTCTAAACCTTCCCCGATCTCTCTCTGCCATATTTGTTATCATTTTGACACTAGTAGAATCAGTAGCAGCAATATTATCTTTATTTTATTTGATGAAACATTGTCAACCAATATTATTAATTTTTGAGTAGTATTTTCTTTCATCTTAATATTTTTAGTTGCATTTTATTGCAACTTTATTCAGGCCGTCAATCTACAACAGTGAGTAAACAGCAAAGATCAGAAATAAAGATAATATTGCTGCTTCTGATACTACTAGAGTAAAAACAATAACAAGTTAACTCTTTTATAAAATAATTTTTGATTTTGGACTGAACCAAAAATCTTTGGGCATCCTGTTCCATTTTAGAGCATGAATGAGTCTATCCTGAACATCTTAAACCCGGCAACACCAATTTTATGCGACAACCATGGTTACAATTTTAGCTATCATAAGTTAAATGTGGACTTTTTAAGGCAGTTATAAACGGAAAAAAAAAATCTTCACTCACCAGCGAGGATTTTAGCTTTATAAATAAATATATATTGTATACATACATGTTTTTATGCAACAGCATTATAGCTTTAAGGATGAAATCTGGCAAATTATGGATGCTTGCCCTGTGTATTTTAGAGATTTTTTTTTTTTATAGGCTGTATATTTTTATAGCAAAATATATTGAATAAAAGGAAAAACATTTTCACAATTCTTGCATTACATACACTTAATTTATAAAACAAAAAAATAATCCAAAATGAAACAGGTGGAAAAATTGATCTGGCAAGGGAGATAACTGAATTCACAAAATTGATCTTTCCATTGCAACCAAGAAGTAAAATAAAACCATCAATTGCCAACCAACATCAGGAATAAAAATTACCTTTTTGGGAGGTTCAGAGTCAGGAGACTTGAGTTTTGACTCTTCAGGTTTTTCCAAACTATAAAAGTAAAAAGAAAATTAGAATTGGTTAGTTGTGGATATCAATATTTTCTAGGTGAAAGAGCCTACAGAATAATCCACTTTATAACATCTATTCATAATAATAAAAACTCAATAACTTTAAGCACTTTTATTTATTTTTATCCTTAGATAATATTCATTAGGTGATAAATAATTCTATTTTCAAAAATTTGTTCTGTTATGCCAATAGGAAATGAAAAAGAAATTGTGCGGGAAAACAGCAATCATTTTAAACATTTTTTCTGTTTCTTTTTAAGATATTTCTTTTTCTTTAGAAGAAAGATTCAATCTACTCACCCAACACTTTCTCTCAGTTTCTCACGGAGATCCGCACTGATGTAGTCACTAAGCAAACCATGGGCAAATGTCAGGTATTCTTCTACAAGATAAAAATCAGAAAAAACACAAAGTGGATTTATTTGCTTATTCAACAAAGAACTGCCAAGATTGTCATAGAATTAGCTCCATGGACAATTTTCAGCATTCATAAACATTTCTAATAGAGAAATATTTCTTATAGACTATTGGAAAATCCTTTGAGATTATTGTATTTACACCACCATATATGCACTTTTTTCACAAAAGATTTGCTCAAGAAAATACAAAAAAAAAAAAGTCACTGCCACCAACACAGCACATTCTACTACAAAGGTTATGGTTTGGAGTAAGCTATGCTGTGAGACGATACATCTGAATATTTCTTGTCTAAATAATCCTTAGTTTTATTCCAAACAGGATGAATTACAGCAGAAGGTGCTTATTGTGATCATTATGGGATTGGGTCTTTTTAGAGATCTATGATGGCTGATAACATGGTGCAAAAAGAAAAGAATTAGAAGAAATTTACAATAAACTATGAAAATGAAAGATATTGAAAATTATTTTCAATTTCAGTGCTCTAGACGTTATAATATTAAAATTCTAAATTTGTAAAAAAAAAACCTTAAAATTTTAAAATTAATGTCTTTATGAACGTAGTTCTGTCTTGTGTATGCCTTCTGATGTACATGTTACAGCTGTTTAGGCCATTTTCAACATCTTAACCATTAGAAAAAAAAATTTAGATTCAATGTTATAAATTTACATTCGTTGTTACAAATAATTTTACATTATAAAAATATTTCATTATAGTAAGCGGATAATTTTTAATAATTTTTTAATTCATTTTAAATAAAGTGACTGGGATCAACTGATTTTAATAACAATAATTGTTTGATGTTATCCGTGATTATAATAAACTGCTTTCTCTGTATCTAAAAGCTGTCACCAATGCTGTGGGTATCACAAATTGGAAGAAATAAATATTTTTTCTTAAATATCCCTTGCCAAATCATGGGTGTATATTCTATGCCAATGTATGTTATGTAGCAGAATATATAATACAAAGGAAGCCACTTATTGTGATCACTTTGCGACAGGGTCTTCTAGATAACAATAAGTGGCTGATAACATTAAACAAAGGATATAAAAATAATTTACATTCATTGTTATGTCATTGTTATAAATAACTTTGGGTTATAAACATTTAAAAAAAAATAAATATTAAATTTATAAGAACAAGACTGGCTGCTGCAGGGTCAAAGTCCACTCCAACTTCTGACTGAAGATGGTTAAACTTGTATATATATGTATGTATGTATATAACAAATTATAAAAATGTTTTTTTGTTTAAATGTATTTATTTATTAGAATGAAATAAGCCTGTGCGTATCTGTATGATAAATTTTCATTAATATCTAAGATTTGTCAATTTAGCTCAGTCAGTAAGACAGCCTCCTGGCAATCAGTTGGTCGTGAATTCAAATCATAGATGGGGAATGTGAATTTTACATATCGGTTTACACCCCCTAATTTTGGTGAGGATTGTTCTTGTTCTTGTTATGACAGGAAAACAAAGTCAACTCCAGACTTTGTACTGAAGTTTGACAAATATTTAATTCATTTTAAATAAAGTGTTTGGGACAGACTGATTTTGATAACAATAAGCATTCAATAACATTATCCGTGATTATAATAAACAGCTTCCTCTGTATTTTGAATTATTTGGTTCAAAATATAAAAGATGAATATTATGAAATTGAAAAGGAAGTTCTTACTTGGACTGCCCTCAGAAGTTTCTTTCTTAGATTTCACAAAATTCTTAGATCGAGCAATTCCTTCAGACACCTGGACATTGTTATTGCATAAAACTTCTGCAACTCTATTCAACTGTTGAATAAGGGGAAAAAGACAAAAAAATAAATGACAGAAATAAAAAGACAAAAAAATAGATGAAAGGGAAACAAAAAGACAAAAATAGATGAAAGAGAGAAACAGAAAGTCAATTTTCAGGAACAGGAGTCAGTTATTGCTTCATTTCATTGATAAAAATATAACAAACAAGGATGTTCTGTCACCTCTGATAAACATTCAAAGACGTGTAATCTGCCCATGTACCCATCCAGAAAAAAAAGACAATACATGGTATCTCTTACATCTATAAGGATCATTACGTATTGAAATTGACATAATATGAAGGAGTCATTTTTTTGTCATTTTTAAGGTGCTCGTGTATAAAACAAAGAAAGATGTATGAGGTTAGGGAGAAGGAAAAAAAAGGGATAGATTCTTGTTTTACACCGATTTCTTTAAGTGGGTCTCAACCACATTCTTATTTTAAGTTGAACTCATATTTATGACACTATAGCTTACATTGAAAATTGAACCCTCCCCCACTAAAAGCCTATTTGGGAGGGAAATTTCAACAAAAAAAAAGCATTTTCCCTACTCATTGTGTGTGCAAAATTTCAAGTTTCTACTATGTACGGTTAGGGCTGGGCAAAGTCTGGATACATAGATAGATAGATACATATAAATGTGTGAACATATGAATAACCTAAACCTTTGGTAGCAGTGATTAATTAGATTATTATACAACTGCCTTCAGATGAACCTAATCTATCAAACAATTTTAAGATATAAAAGGAAGAGAGTAACTCTGAAAAACATGCTTGTAGGTAAATATTGTCAGAAATTCTGAGATGAGATGTCATTGTTTAACTCTTAAGATCCTGTTGAAAATTTTCTGAGTCCATAGTCCAGTTCTGTAATGATTGAGCAGAAAATGGCTAAAAGTGGTTTGATTATTCAAATGTTTATAGTGTCTTTACTTGTTGGTAGATTGTTGTGAAAATTTGCAGTATTGCAAGAAAGACTTGTGCGGTCTCGTGTGTTTTAGAATTTTCAGCCATGTTTGTTTACGTGCGGCCTCATGCTCTTTAGGAGTTAAGGAGTTATTCAGCCATGTTTGTTTACGTGCGGCCTCATGCTCTTTAGGAGTTAAGGATTTATTCAGAAAAGTCTTGTTTTTCTAACAAGACTTCAGCCAATGTGTTCTTTGTGTAGTTCATCTAATTGGGCTTCATAAATGGTTCTACATCTTAGAATCAAAGATGCCTACAGACTTGTCGCTAGATTTTTCTTTCAGACTGATTACAGGATAGAATTGTCTGCTTGACACCCAGATCTAGAAACATCCATAAAGGAAAAAAAAGAAAAAAAAAGGAGAAAAAAAAAGGAAAAAAGCTATACTTGTGAGAAATGGCCGAAGAATGCTTCAGCTGAAATATAGTGATAAAAACAAGGATGCAGATACTCCTCTAAAAAAATGGGGTGCTTTTTGTTAGTCCCCACCACACTAAATAATTATAGCTATTACAGCTCACCATACTTTTGTTTGCTAAACAAATGTAAATAAAAAAAAGTTGAAAGCCACCATCACAAACTAACCCTTGCCCTGACTGACTGCCTAACCCTAGGTTATTATCTCAAATAGATAATAACAGCCAGAGTTACATTTATTTAGCAAACAATATGGTGAGCTGTAATGACTATAATTATTTAGTGTGGTGAGGACTAACGAAAACAACCAAATGCTATTCATTTTGTATAGTTATTTCCTAACATAAGGAATTGGTTAGAATAGGTTTACTAAATATTTTTATTCATTTTTTGGGACAAATACAAAGAAACTTTGTTGCTGGTTCTACTTTATTTTATAATGGCTTAGTTTTTAATCTTTATCATATGAAATTTTGTTACATATTGGATAGAGCTCATAGCATGAGAAAAAAGTATGAATGACCTTTTAGAGAGGAGAAAAAGAAATGCCAAGCAAAAGTTATTTTTAGTAAGCATTCCCCTATGATTCTGTAATTGAAAGAGAAAAAGAGAAAGAAGGAAAATAAAGAGATGAAGAAAAAACAAGAGGGAGAAAGAAAAGAAAAAGGCCCCTGAAAGGATTTTTAAGTTTTATTCTTTTAAACAATCCTCATGAACAGATACAACTTGTAATGCCTTTTCTAACCTTATTAAAATTTATCTGTGTGTGTTTCCTAGTCAATGTCTTGCAGTCTCAAGAAAACTTATTTCTATCAAAATCAAAAAGTGTTTTGTAAATATGAAAACTGATCAAACCAATTATTTTAAAAAATCTACATCTTACCTCTTCAAATAATTCCTAGAGATGTATGTACAAAATAAATTAGATGATACTTAAAAGGTTCTGTAAATAAAAACAAAAGTTAACTAATAAACAATGCACATTAAGTTTTACTCACCTTCTTTTGGAGCCATTGTAAAGTTTTCTCCTCAGAATAACGATATGCTTGGAAATCATCGCTACCTACAAAAAATTGAGAAAAAAAGTTACGAAGGTGTTGAGTTATATACAAAATTATATAAAAGAAGAAAAATGAATAAAATAGAACAGAGTGGCAAAGTGCTGACGTCATCAGCGTACTTCCGGCTCCACTGTGTTGTAAAATTACAAGTGGGGGAGGGAAAAAAAAAACAAAAAAAAAACTCTTTTCTTCGACAATTTTTTCATTATTTTGACTGCAATTTTGCAGTTTGTAAGTATAGGACAGCTAGTTTATATTGAATTAAAAATTTTGATACGTTTTAGTCATTTTATCAATTTTTCATTCATTTTTCCTCAGAAACTTCGAGCAGAGCAACATCTTTTGATAAAAATGCCTGAAACTAGTAACAATGTTAATTTTATTGTAATAAACTTATGGAAATATTTTTTAAATTCAATCAGGCTATCTTTCGGCTTAAAAAATCGACTAATATAACTAAACAGCTTTTTAAGCCGAAAGGTATCCTGATTGACTTTTTAAAAAAACTATTGAAGCATAAATATTAGATGCGGGGAGGTAATAAGATTTTTTGATTACCTCCCTTTAGTGGCATTTTTAGTTTATTATTTTTAACAAGAAAAACTATAAAAATTAGAACGGGAAAATATTACAGAAAGTAATAACATCTATAATAATACGCCACGTGTATTGTTATATTCATTTTTTGTCTGTAAATCCCCAAATTTAACGCAATAACATCCTACAACACTTTAAAACAGTGGTTCTCAAACTTTATTGTATGATGGGACACTAAGAGATATTTGACTTATACAGCACACCAACTATAAAAATTAAATGAATTAAACGAGAATATTTCTGTAACTTAACAAAATATCAATTTCAAAATTGCCGCCATTTTTGACGGCACAGGTACACTAGTTAAAAATAAATTTTCTAGTTTATTGTTATTTGGGTGAGTTTTCATGTTTTATCTTCTCACCTTTGACATCTGCAACATAAGAAAGGTCTTTGGTTCTGAGACTGTCTTGCAAGCGCCGACTTTCTGGAAATTCTTCATCTTCTACAATCTGATCGAGGGTCATAAACTTGCCAGTCTGGAAAGAGAAAATAAAATCTTTAGAATTATACTTTCTTGGCAACATTGACATCTACAGAGTACATATAAAGCCAATCATAATTTTGTTTAGGCAAAAAGAATTACAGAATTATTGAACAACTTTATTGCAAACAAGATTTGTCTTTTTTGGTTCCTTTTTTAAAAAGAAATGCAATATGCTGCTAACAGTTCTATGATAATTATAATGACATTTATTAGTTGAGAATCTATATTTGCCCGGCAGTGGTGTGAGCGACTGCTAAGCGAGCGGCCTAAATCGTACATGTGAATAAAGAAACTGCACAGGGATCGAACCTGTGCCCACCCTGGAAGCTACCTTATACGCAGATACTTTACGATTAGGGCCGCTCGCTTAGCAGTCGCTCACACCACCGCCGGGCAAATATAGGTTCTCAACTAATAAATGTCATTTTAATTATCATATTCTGTCGGATATAAAATTATCCATCATTTGATTTCATAAGGGTTCTATACAATAAATTGAAAATACACAAATTAAGGTTTTCAGTAAAATTAAAATAAATAAAATGCTTCTTTACAGAAGCACATTATTAATATAATACCAAAGCCCCAAGTTCCAATCACAAAATAATTACAAAATATACAATAATCCATTTAAATCCAATATAACTATTTATTTTTTTTAAATCTGGAGAATAATTATAATTTCTTACCAAAACAATCTTTTTGGGAATATTTAACTTTTTGGTACATTAACACCAAACTGGGTTACATGACAAATACACAACAAACACAAGCAGTCGCTAAATTTCTCAATATGATGCTGACAATGCTTCATCTAATAATGAATAAATAAAACATAATTTTTCTCTATTTATTCACTATTAGACGAAGCATTGTCAACCATTATTATTAATTTTTTACTAGTATTTTCTTCCATCTTAATTTTTTGAAATTATGAAAGAAAATACTAGCAAAAAATTAATAACAATGGTTGACAAGGCTTTATCTAAAGGCATCACATTTTATGACATGTAAAACATTTCTGGAAACTTTCACTAAAGATTCCCTTACATCCTAAAACTAAGGGTCAATGAGTCTGAAGCATTGAATTCACTTCCCAGACCCCAGCTATGGGCAAAATAGCAGAGCAGATGGAGCCCTTCAGCCCTCTAAGAGAAAAAACCTACAGCTTGTCAGTCTCGACTCGCTGAGCTACTGAGGAAGGGCACAAAGCCTAAAAAGTGGACTCAGTATGTATAAAACTATAAAAAAAACAACTAGCGCAGACAGGAGGAGAGAAAACAAAACATCCACAAGCCCTTGTCTGAAGTGCAGAAAGGTCTGTGCCGCATGGATTAGGCTCCACAGCCACCTTAGAGTCTACAGAAGTTAGACAGACCATCCTCCCCTGATCATTGCGAGCAAGTGATAAGCCCACAACATTTATTAAAGTCAATTACAATAAAGTATTTTTTTTGTTAACAGGTGAATATTTGTCATGTCTGAAGCTAAGAGATCCTGGCCCTTACTAATGTACAAGTCAACCTAATCTTTAGCACAAAAATGTAGGTCTTAGAAAACAGAACCATACACAAATATATACACAAACCCCAAGCATGTGACTACATAAAAGATAAAGAAACCAAGAAAACTGACTTTTTTCTCAGCACTTTGGAGATATGGCAACACCAGGAACAATGGGTCCATAGGTGTGGTCATCAGGAAAGAGCCATCTGAAACCAAAATAAAATATTAAGTATATAAAAGACAAGCCAATAAAACTGAGAACTTGACACATCAACATTAACATTATGCATTCATTTTCGTGATGGAAATAATTTCAGTTTGAAAGAGATGATGGCTGCATAGGGACCTACAGGGAAGAGATAAATGCAACAAAAATGTTAGCATTAATTTGGTTGTAATGAAACCTATCTCCACTAAGAGTCTAACATTATTAATTATCAGGACACTCAAGATTTATCCTCTAAACCAGTGGTTCCTAAAGCCATGTTCACAACCCAAATAAGGGTTGCAAGGATGAAAAAATAAAAGTAAAAAAATAGTGCAATTATCTTCACATCACATTTTCCGAATATATAGTTGTGAATAATAAAACATCTACAAATGTATAAAAACTTCTGACGTATTCCAGTCTGCTCATGTCCAAAAGTTGTACTTGATCATTAAATTAAAATTTATTAGATAAATTAAATGAAGAAACACTGAAATTATGTTTCTGACCTGAGAGTTCCCAGGCCCAAAAAATTTAGATTTGGATTAGATTTTGGCATCTGCAGTTGCTCTGCTACAGACACGTGGAAGTCCCACAATGATCTTCAATTGCATTCTCATAATATGGTATCCATGTAAATTAATTATTGACTTATATTTATGGAAGACAGATTCATTTGGTGTGAGTTAGAGAAAGGAAACTATAGCCTAAATGCTGGACACTTACCTTGGACAACAGAATCATTAATCAGCCAAGACCGGAATTCTTCCTTAAAGTTGTGAACTTCAAAGACATTTTGGTTGGAATGGGTGAATAGAAAGATGCAGTTACTCTCTAATGAAAGAAAAATCAAACTATTAACATACAGAAAAAACATTAGTTTTGCCAATTAAAAAAATAAATGTGAAAACTTCAAGGTCTTTTTACTATTCAACTAAATTGGCAGAATTCTACAATCATCCTTCCTCTCAGAAAAATGACAGGTACATTTGTGCACTTGTAAAATGTATGATACTGTGAGGACAGTACACAGTTATAGGTGTAAGATTATACATTTCAGTGTGTAATAGTTTTGAATTCTGCTCTCGCAAATATTTTGGTTATCAGTTTAAATCATATTTAACATAGGCAACTATAACAGGATACAAAAAAGCATAATCCCAGGTTAACATCAATAAAATCGGTGTAAATATTTTTGAAAATGCATCTATTGAAGCTAAGGGCATAATATAATGTACACAGAGTTTGAGAGTAAATATATTGTTCAAACCGCTACCAAAGGTTTAGGTTATTCATGTGTTCACACATCTATCCGGACTTCATCCAGCCCTAAACCTTCATAGTAGAAACTTGAAGTTTTGTACACACACACTTCAATGAGTAGGGAAAATGCATTTTTTTGAAAATAGGTCTTTAGCAGGTGTGTGTGTGTGGGGGGGGGTTCAATTTTCAGTGTAAGCTTATGCCAAATTGGTCACTAGTTTGTGCCCGCTTGTTTTACATTTTTTAGTAATCACAGCCCAGCATATATGGGTGGCGGTGATTCACAATTTCCCTTGGAATGCTAGTTTCTTTGTTTTGAATGGTGTTATGATTATTTCACCACCTGTCTTATCTAAATACATTTTCCAGTCAAAATCTTTTGCAATAGATTTGAAACCTGTATTTTTCAGAAAAGAAAAACAGGATTACCAAGTATACATCTTGAATTCATTTTTTTAAATATTATTCAAAAGAGCAACAGATCAAAGCCACAAAAAAAACTTCCTTACCAGAGGAATTGGAGTGAAGGTAGGTTTTAAGATTATGGTTCAGGGTTATTTTAAGTGATGATATCATGGATAAATTGATTGATGACATTATTATACAAGTAATTTTTCAATATAAATAAATTTAACATTTTAATCTCTGCAAGATAAGATTTCTTGGGAGGGGGGGGGGTTACAAAGTGCTCTATCAAACAATATAAACATTTTGAACATTAAAAAAACAAAAACACATAAAAACTAAAAAGGGAACATTACTCTGTAATAAGTAAAGCCTTACCTACCTGTCAGTGGATGTCGAAGACTGCAAAATGCAGCTTTATTTTCAACATTTTCAGTCTTAGTTAATGCCGAATCTGGAAGAAAATAGAAAAAAAATATTGTCTGAAGTTCTTAGACAAAGTATTGTTATTATTCTATGGATTATTTAAACTAGCATCACCATCTTTCTTGTTTTGATTCATGTGCTCTTTAGTTTCCATGTGTTGCCTGAAGTTCTGAAATAGAGTATTGTCATTATTCAGACTAGTATCCCCATCTTTGTTGTTTTGGTCAGTGTGTTCTCTGACTGTCTTCAAGTGTATGCCACATGGTCATGTTTGAATAGAATCCCTAACAATGTATTTTTTTTTAACCTTCACAAATTAGAACAAATCACAGATCTGTAAAGTCGCTCAGCTTGTGAGTGACTATTAATTGTTGCTTGCTACCAAAAGCAGGTTTGACTGGAAAGAAAGGAACACAAAGACAAAACAGCAGCACACCCGTGGTACTAATGATCGGGTCCCTAGTCCCCACATGTGTGCTTCTTTAGTTCCTCCTGTGCGCGCATGACTGAAAGTTAAACTCACTTCCGTCATGGCTTAGAGAAAGGCAAGGGAGATAATTCTAGGTAGTTATCTCCCTATTATTTATTTGGAGTCGGTGCAACATAAGATCCAAGCCACAAAGATTTATTCTGCACTTGAAAGTTATCAATAAAAAAAAAAATTAATTTTAAATTAGGAACAAGATAAAGAATTTTGTTCAAAGATTACGAGAGGAGATGTGAGAGACAACTGAAGAAGACCAGAGAACACACCAGCCAAAACAGTTATCAAAACAACAAAAATGAGGATGCTAATCTGAACTATCTTAAAACCATAGTAAATTAATCATAAAACTATAAAGTAAAATTAACGAAAGTTCCAGTGAATGAAGTTTACTTTTTATTTTGAAATAATGTTTTGGGGTTTTAAAATAGTGGATACAGACATACACAGATCACATTTTAGGTATCTTATTTTGTTAAACTAATGTAGCTGTAAGTAATTACCTTTATTAACAGTTACTTAATTTGGGTGTTAGTAAAAGCTATTTTGAGAAGACTTCAGTTGCCTTCAATGGTGTTCGTATGCGCAGTGGCATCATTTGAATCACCGAAGCTGATTTACTACAGCAGGATTCTGTAGCCGATCGTTTGCTTTCCATATGCTTTTAATTATTCTTAGGCGATTGTTTTACCAAGTTGGAGTTATCTCCCATTTTAGGTGACAGAAAACGGAAGTCTTTTCTAGGTTTGTCCAACAAGTCAACTGAAAATTGTAACAACGTGTTCCCATTTTCTATTTTCTTCTCTAACAAATAAGACACAAAAGTATTCTAAAACGAGGCTTTAATTTCAACTATTTTTGTAATAGTGAAATACGTTGTTTTTTTTTACAAGAGAGGAAATAACCTAATCTTAATCGGGCTATGATAATATCGTGGAGTAGTTGTTAGCTTCTTTTCTTGGTAATCCCACAGACCATTAGTGAGTTGGATCCTTACTTGGTGCCCCACACAAATGACGATGGACTTTACTAATAAATCAGAACCATTTAACGTGTAAATATAACGTTGTATTGTCAGCACTACTCGTTCTATTGAGATGATGGAAATGTTTGGGGTTTTTTTTTTTTTTTTAAAAGGATTTTTTTAGTTCAACTAAAATAAAAAAAAAAGTAATAAATGTAGCACCGAGAGCCTTATGAGGTTACGGGAGAAAAAAGTTATTTATGTTGATGTAAAAAATTTTTTTTTAAATGTGCAAGTAAACTGAAATTAAACAAAATACTGTTTGTTTTTTTTTTTGGAAGATAAATTTTTTAAAAAAGTAAAAATGGAAATAAAACGCTTTTTAAAACCAGCAAAAGTGCAAAACGGTGGTTAATAATAAATAATCACTGGATACGAAAAATGCGTCGCTGGAACAATGTTATGAAAAGTAAACAGTTTACAAATCACACAAAAAATTTAGCACCATTGAACATCCATAGTAAAGAAAACATGAAAATGTCACCTTCACCGGCAACAAAAATTCCAACTAAGATAAAAACTACACTAAAAATAAAAACTATATTTACTCGATTCTTTAAACGGGTGCAAAAAAAAAAAGGGAAAGGAAGGAATCTATTTTTGTAACAGAATATTCAATTACGACTACAGGACATTAATTGTTGAACGCAAGTTAGTGACAGATTACCCTGCGTTACACATGCGTAACTCTTTCAAGTCGGGTGCTAAGACAGCATGTATATATGGTGCTAGAAAATGGAGAAATACAATTGCAAACGATGGGAGCGAAAGGAGAGAGTTCATTTTGTTCTCTTACTGTCTATCAACATAAAATATTGTTTCGGTCCATCGTCAAGGAAAGCTTTCGTCTCCGCTTTCGGCATGTTTTTCTCTTCTGTGATGTCAAGTCGATCTGGATTCTGATTGGTGAATACAATCAGAAACGCGGGAAAATAACCTTTGCTTTTTTTTTCTTTATTAGAACTAAATCAACCACGCGGATTTCCCGAATCACTCTATTTCAAGAACCATAGCTAACAGCATCGGATTTATTGTCATTCTTACAGATATAAAAATGTCTCTTTAATAGAATAATTTTGTCGAATGATGAATATTTTTAATTAATGTTTTTCAATTAATTTTATTTATTTAAGGTTTGATTCACTCTTCCAGTGAGTAAAGGTGATTTATTCGCCTCCCCTGGGCCCCATGAGGGCAAAATGTGACACACGGTCGTTTTTAATGTGGGGTCCCACATGCGTGGGTAGAGACAAAAATTATCAAGTTTCCTCGGCCTTACCTTTTAGCACTCACTGTTGCAATGTAATGAACAAGGGTAGGAATAGAAGAGGGTGCTTATGCTTTAATGGGAGCAAAAGTAACTCAACTTTCATTATAACTGGTCATTCATTGACTGTCCCTTCTTATTCTGACGCCTAAGAATTAAGTTGAGTAGTAATAAACCAGAGGAATAAAGACAGCAAAAGTAATCAAGGATAATAATAACAGACATATTAGATTCATTTACCTTTGCATGTTATTATAGATACAAGGTATGACCAGAAAATATCCAGCCATCTATTACTAACAAAAAATAGCCTACCTAGGGCTTACTCCATTTATCCTAGCACTTTTCAAAACAGTCTGCAAAATCCTTGCACTCTCCTTAATCTCATCCACGGTCTGAAAGTTACAGGGAGCCAAATCTGAACTGGGAAGACAGATCTGGGTGGTGAAATGTGAAGAATGGGCAAACTTATCTACTTGCTCGATCATTATGAATGCAATGGTCACACAGTACATAAGCTCATTCAATGCTGACTGAGTAACCCCATGAGAGAGTGCTGTTCATGCTTACCCCAGTAAGGTCCACGCGGATTGATTGCCAAGTTATTATTACAAATCCAAGCAACCAGTTCTTAAGATATTCAAAAAGGCTGGATACCATCTGTTCAAACTTTGTACATCCCATAGGTAATAAATTACTTTAACAAAATGATATACTTTAATTGCAGAAATATATATGTGAGAGTAATGATAATATCTTAGCTGTCAACACCCGTGGAATTTCCATGGGTCCAACTAATAATTTATGATTCTGGATCACCCACTATAGAGCAGCAGTTAGTGTGATTATCTCAAAAGTCATTGATAGTGAATTTGTTCCTTGATAGGCACTGTCTGTATGAAAGTTGTCAGTGATCAATAAATATTGATAGAGCCATGGCTTTATTGAAGAATAATTACTATTGGATTTCTCTTTGAAACAATTTCAACTCGTAAAAGAAAAGATTCTGTGCAATTTCTGAGATCTTCCTATTTAAAATATTATATAACTAGTGTACCCATGTCGTCAGAAATGAAAATTGTTTCCTGTAATTATAGCTCATTGTATGCTTTCAATCCATCTGTAATTTGTTTCACCAAGTCAAAATGATCTAAGATTTCCGGTGACATAAAATGAAAGATCGCCTTTCTATTAGTGATAAAAAAAATCAGATATCCAAATCTGTTGGATTCCAAAGTAAAAAATTAAAATCCACGTCTTAAAAAATAAATATTGATAATTATTAGTAAAGGATATCTATTAAGTTTAGCATGACCCAAGGCCAAGTGGGTGAGGAAGTGGGTGGTTAGGAAAATTGTGTTGCATCAATATTACTGGGGTCGGTAGGGGCCTTCCTGCCTACCTTGAAAATCAGCATTCAAAATCCAAGCTTTTTACCTGGGCTCAAACACTGAACACCGATAGATGCGATGGTCAGAAAGTGGTTAATACAGGGTTCCCTCGTTATAACGCAGGTGTTGGGGCCCAGAAAGCCAACACAACATTATAACTGAGCTGTGCTATTTTGGGGCTGAATCTAGCTATTTTGTAGCTAGATTAATATTTTTGGGTCCACCTGCAATATAACACAAACTGTGCTATCATGAACCACATTATAACGGGAGAGGCCTGTACCACTGTCCGAGGAGATGGATGCAGTTTTGAATATCCAATGCTCTGGAGATGCTGCTGCAGAATTTGATGATGCTGACCACCACAGAGATAAAGTTGTTGCCCTACACAGGTACGGATCCAGCCTGCTTGAAAATTATGTATCCAAGATTGGCTAAAATTGCATTTCAGGGCATATCAGCTACTGAAATTAAAATAAATTAAAATTTTCGGAAAAATTCTGAGGATCTTGAAGGTTGTCATGGTTGAGACAGCCAGAAAACAGTATAAATAAAAATTTTCAGGAAAATTTTGAGGGGCTTAAATTGTAGTTGTTGAAACAGAATAATGGAATTTTTGTGTCTAGATGCCAACACTGGTTTAAATACTGTTGCTGGGTTTAGGTTATTCATGTGTTCAGACATTTATATGTATCTATGTATCCAGACTTCACCCAGCCCTAACCGTTCATAGTAGAAACTTGAAATTTTGTACACACACTCTCCTCAATGAGTAGGGAAAAACCTTTTTTTGTTTTTTGACCCCCCCCCATAAATGGGGTGAATATGAAATGTAAGTTTATGCTAAATTGGTCACTAGTTTGTGCCCACTTGTTTTTTTAAATTCATACCTTTTTTAGTGATCACAGCCCAACAAAAGGCGAGTGAAGTAACTTATTCATTGATCACCACTTTTTCCAACTTTTTAATTGATCACCCCCAACACAGCATGTATGGGTGGCAGTGATTCATAATTTCCCTTGGAATGCTAGTTACTCTATCAGTTCTTACCTCTGCCCATTCCAAGGTCATGTGCATCCTTCGCGTTGCTGGCCTGAAGGGCGCCTGTTCCCTGGTTTGGAATCAGAGTTGTCAACCATGGCTAGAGAGACCTGTATGCACAAAATTCAGAGTTTGAACTTGGCTCACCGATTCTATTTTCTGTGGCATTAACTGTTAGGCCACCCGCACCTCCATTCCAATAATTATACAGTAACTGATTGCTACAGATAGATAACTATTTTCTTGTTATCATTCATTCACATAAACAAAGTTTTACAACTCCTGTCATAAGTATGTGTAGTCCTCACAAAAGCTGTCCTTAGTTAAATCTCTTAACAGATGAAAAGCTGCACTTGTGTTCTGGCATAGCTGGAGGATGGGGGTCTGACCATTTGTGGCTAGAAACCTATAAAATAAGTATAGAAGCCTGGTTCCTGGGTACCCACCTTCTAGGCAGAACCTCCCCATTGCAATAATAGGAAAAAGAAAATGCAAGTTAACATTTTCTTTTCTTTTTAGGCTTCCGTACTTCAAACTTATGGACGTTAGCTTTTAGTTGGATTAACGAAAAATACCTGATGGACTTTCCAACCTCTCAGCCTGACGTGACGTCAGTCTTTAGATTTGATGAATTTACAATGTAACAAAACTCCTAAAGCGGACGGAAGCTATTTCTCCTGCATTGATATTGTGGATTTTAGGGCTTGCATAATCATCATCATCATCATCATCATCACATCATGCTTTAGTTTGTTGAAATTAGATTTTTTTTTTTACTAATAGCAAGTAGAACTTTACAGAATTATAACGAATCTACAGCCTAGGCAGACCGTTGCTAAACTTCAGAGATTCAACATTTTTCGACCGTAAAGTATATTCATAGAAAGAGAGCAGGTTTTATAGCTCAAGTTTCTTACGGCCTTCCATACTTGCGTGTCTTCTCCCGCATTCCTGTACATCTTTGGTGGTCAGTATAGAAGCAGTCAGCAGCGAATGTCGTCATTAATGCTGATTGGTTGAAATTATTTTTGCCGGCAGAACATTGCATGCTGGGAGACAGCCATATTGTAAAATGTTACATCAGTCCAGCATGGGTGACGATCAGAATTCCATCAAGAAGAACCTGCAGCCTCATTTATCTAAGCAGGATTTATCCACACTTGTAAGTTCAATATATTAGACAACATCTTGGTTATCTTTTTTAATTCCAACCGGTCCTTATAGAACTATAAAACATTGGATTTTAAAGGAAATCCTATACGGTGTCGCCTGCCGCCTTGGTTTCCTCTAATAAAAGCCGGTACATCTGGTTTTTCGTTCCTTTTTTTTGTATGTGTCATCTTTTTTTCTGTCTTTTTGGGGAAATATCTATCATTAGATTAATGAAGACAGATCTTTTAATTAATTCTGGGATATTTCCCTTCTTAACAATCTAAATATATCCATTCAATGAGAACTTAAACCTTAGTCTATCACTCGGGGTTGGGTTTTTTTTCTTTCGAGGTCGCCTATGTAATAAATGTAACTTCGTGTGTTCTTGGGGGAAAAATACCATCTGATCGTAATTTCATCATGCTTTGAACTTTCTTTCTATAAAATATTGATTGGTGATTATTTTAAAGCTAAATAATAAACCTTAATAAATGTTATAAATGTCCAGTCAATTGTGGTCTTTGTGACTAAAGACGAGGAGAAATTAGGTCTCGGTTTTACGTACTTCAGTAAGGGACCCGATTTGAAGTCCGGTTATCTAGTTTCATCAGATCAACCTGGCCATCTGGTTTCATTTTTCCTTGAAAAACATCCAAACAAATTTACATGATTGAAAATGGCTTAAAATACATACTTTCAAAGTGAAGTTAAATTCTCCCAATAAACTGGTTAGAGTTAATTTTGAAATGGAAAAAAAATGAATGATTTGTGTCAAAATGAATTTAGAAAGCTGATATTTTTGACTAAATAATCGTCTTTCAAGTGCTTTGTAGTCAAGTCAGAGGATCTTTGAAAATACATTTACAATTTGAAGTAGATCTAACATTTTAGAAGTTAGGTAACAATTTTTTTCATGATTAAAAAAAATCTTCATTAATTTAATTTATAACGTCTAGAATGTCTTTTACTTTTTTCCTAACTATAATCTGACCAAAATCAGTAACATTTTTGTGTAAATTGTCAACGAAGCCCCTCAATTAAAGTGCAAAACAGGACAAACCCCCTTAATTAAATTAAAAACCCGAGAAAAAAATCAAGTAATTGGCGACAATACGCCGTGTCATCCGTTATAACGCGGGTGTTGGGGTCCATGAAAGACAACAGCCTTACGACCTAGCCGCGATAAGATTTAGCTATTTTGGAGGAACCAAGTTAATATTTTGGTTCACCATCCACCCGCGTTATAACGGGGGAGGCCTCTATTAAAACCTTCCTTTACTGAAGGAAAAGTGTTTTCCTGGCCTTATATTCTAATCACACATTTTAAAAGCTTAATGGTTTTTATTATAAGGCTTAGTACATGAAAGGAAAAAAATCAATCAATTTCAACCTTAAATAATTAAATTTATATCGAATAGAAACTTCAGGAAAAAAATTACTGATTATTTCTGTCATTCTGCTGAATAGCAAGATTTCTTAATTTATTTTTCTGTCGTCGAAAAAAATCTTTCTTGTTCCCTACTAAGTAGCAGTTACACTGCAGTCTGATGGTACCTTAAGTAATAAAGATGATTGTGAATTTACTAAGATCGATATCTGATGTCATTATGTTTTCTAACAAAACCATAACCTTTTTATTATTTATTTATCAATCCTTTCCTTTAAACTATAGAATAGAATGTAAATAAATTTATGCTGCCGATCGTTTTAAATGTTAGTTTGGCTACGTTTGTTCTTTCTCATTTTGAGAGAATTAGGCCAGCAGCTGAGCTTTCTCTGTTCTTCTTCCCACTTGTTGTGGGGTGTCATGTTGTAGTAAGAAGCCCTGTGACTTGTGAGTTCCGATTATAATTTGTTTAAACACTTTAGGAACCGTCGTATATAATTGTTAACACCATTATTTTCACAAACGTAGTAAAAAAAAAACAATTACTAGGGACAACGATGAAGCATTTTTTCATTGTGTAACTTTTTAGTTCATCGATCTTTCTCTTTTAAAGATCCAATAGTCGTGACTTGTGCAACAAAAGCAGCAACTGCGATCTTCAGTCTTCCTCTCTCTAACCATTTATTATAGAATGAGTCAACAACGAAGGCTCAGTTACACAAGGAATATTAGTTGCTGATTAGTTGGACTAAGCTATTCTTCTAGCAGTGGTACAAATTAAGCAGTGTGGTCCCTAAATAAAAGTGCGTTCCCTCCCACAGAGCTAGTCGTATTGCTTTATTTTCACATCTCCTAAGTCAAACATTGCCGACATTCCTGTTGTACCACGTTAGGGGTAGGTAACTCGGGACCACAGTTATTTGGATATGAGATCCGAAAATAAAGCAATACTACTAGCTCTGTAGGACGGACCGCACTAATTATTGTACCCTTCTAGTTAAATTATATTTGAAATTTAGTTCTACAGAGAACAATTGGCAAACATGGAGTTTTTAACCGTCGAAATTGGATCATTTGAATGGAACTGATTTTGACACTTCACCGTCTTTGTTCTGTTTTTCTTAGATTAATTCTCTTATTTCTTATTATGCACCATTTTTAACATCAGATGTGCGTGTGTGTGAAAATTTCATGTAAGAAAAACAGAACATTTTAGTATTTGAAAAAGATAAGTTGTCACAATCAGTTCCATTCAAATGATCCAATTTTGACGGTTAGAAACTCAGTTTACCGGTAGAGCATCGGACTGAAGTTCTTGCCTCAAAATTATTTTTGAGAAACCAGGCAGGCAGTGTATTCTTTGAATATTTAGAATGTCATACACTTAATTCTTGTGATCAATAATTTGACAATGAAATTCTATCATTTTTGTTGTCTCAAATTCAGAAAAGATTCAGATAGGCAGTAAAGGTAATATTTTCTGATTGTGATTTTTATGTACAAATAATTAAAATCATGTCTATGGGGAATATTAATATGATATTGTTAATTTGCTGATACATTGATAACAAGAAAATAAAGTCTAGCGTTTGTTGGTAAGCCTTGTGGTCTTTCATGTTTAAATTCTAAATGTAGTTTTCAAACTCTTTAAAAAAATGTACATGTTTAAGATTATTTCATTCTTAAAGAAACTTTCTCTTCAATCCTCAAGAGAACTTGAATGTAAATGTTGATCATAGCTTTCCTCCTCCTCTTTTTCACCTGTAGCAGTGTTGGCTTTTGATTTATCAAACATTTTAACAATTAGAAAGTGATTTATGGAATCATTGAAATTTTTATTTTCTTCGGCAGTTGCATATGTTCATATAGTTTGTTTCACATTCTTATTAAAATGTTACGATATATATACAAGAAATTTAAAAGAATAGACAATTTATCAAACTATGCTTGAAACCAGTTATAAATGTGTTTTCGAAAAAGTATTTTTCCAAAGAATTATGGTGCGGTGGTGATTATTTTCTTGCCATTCTTTTCTAAAACATTTTTTTCAAGATTCATCTGAAGCAGTTGTCAAAAAAAAACCCCCCCAAAAACAAAATTCATTGCTTATCAATTTCATATGATGGTAAAACTTTTTATTCCCTATTTTAGAAACTTGTATTAATTTGAAATTGTTAATTCTTTTTTTTATCCTCCTGCACCAATGATTCTTTTCATTAGCCCTTTATTGTCTAAAGCTAAGATACTCCCTTATCACTAAATGCCACTGCTACTACTTGATACATTCTTCTACTGTCCCCATCTACATCACGTTTCATGGTTTCAGTTGTCTTGTGATTATCACTACTGTTTTCCTTTTTATTACCATATAATTCTCTTTTTAGCCACATTTTTTCCTCATTGAAGATTTTGGCTTATTTTTAATTTGAATCAGGGCTGCCAGAAGGGGAGATAATCCAAACTTTATCTCAGGCTTACCCAACATAGGCATTTAATAGCATCGAATTTGGAAATTGAGCTAGTCTGGGGGGAGAGGTTCAATACCACAAGAGGCTGGTATTGAACCTCTGCCTCCAGACTCTCTTGATTTCCAAATTCGATGCTATTCCAATGCCTATGTTGGGTAAGCCTCTATAAAGCTCGGATTATCTCCCCTTCTGACCAAATCTGGCAGTCCTGATTCGCATATGTTGAAATAATCATAATCTATGATTTTCTAAACTGTTGGGAATTTTTAAAATTATCTAACCTTTATTTCTTTGCAGGATGTGAAGAACTTAACACCTCTTTTACAAGAGGTTATCAGTCGACAAGCAACTATAAATATTGGTAAGTTATTTGTTCATATTTTTGGGTTTATTTTCTAATGTGCAATTTCAGTTGATCACATGGTATTGTGTGTTTGCACTCGTGCATATATACTTTATAAAAATCAGATCCTTAATTTCTGGTTTTCTATAGGACCACAAAGGATCTTTATTTATTTTTCTTATGAAATTAAATCCTTCAAACAATCTTTTCAAATAGAAAAGCAAAACTGGTAGCATCATGTATCTATCATTCTGAGAAATAATTTCAATAAAAAACAATTACTTTTGTCTCAATCGGGGATTCATTATTATTTTATATCATCCAAACAGTTTGATTTTATTCACTTGTAAAAATGTTTTTATTAAGTAGAAGTTATCAATGTGCTTTTAAAATGCCATCAAAAATAATAAACCAGAGAGAAAGTTCTACAAGTTTTATTATTTCTATACAAATTATCTTATTTCTTGTTTTTCCAGGTACCATCGGTCATGTAGCCCATGGAAAGTCGACAGCTGTAAAGGCTATCTCAGGAGTTCAGGTAGGTAATTGCAGATGTACCCCATAAGTGTCTTTTCGACAATTCTTGCACTAACACATCACCTCCAGCCATTTTGAATGGCTCGAAGCAACATTAGCTGTTAATTTTTTAAATCTTTGAAATTATATTTCTACGGGTTAGGGTTAGTAGGTAGGTTTTGAAAAAGGTATTTTTAGATTGAGAATAACATTATTTTTGAACTGTAGCCACTTTCAGCCCTTCAAAATGGCTAGGTGCGGGGTGATGTGTTAGTGCAAGGATTGCCATCTTTTCACTTCAAAACCAGGCCATTATATTGAGGTTATTAGTATGCATTAAAGATTAACACTTTTTTTCCCTCCTAACATGGCTTCTCTTACTGTAAACTTTGGTTGTGGAATTAACTTTTGTATTGGATGAATGAATAACACAGATCAAAGTAAAATCCCTGATGAAGATGGGAATATATGCTATTATCAAGTAAATATAAACTAATAATTAGAAACTGTCAACATAGGTTTCTTTCAGTTTTCAAGTTGGTCTGGCTAGCTATGTATGTATCATGCATACAGACTGCGCCAATGGAGCTAGAAGGCTGAGAATTTCAACATTTACTCCTTATTGAACACCCCACCCCCAATAGGTGTGCAATGTAAGTTTATACTAAATTGATCACTAGTTTGTTTTATTCAGACTTGTTTTTAGTGATCACTGCCCAACAAAATGCAAGAGAAGTAACTTATTTGTTGATCACCCCCAATTCAGCATGCTGCCAAAAGATGTTGGTCACACAGTTTCTATTGAGTGACTTTCAGTCAAGACAAACTGAATTATTTGGGGCAAGGCAACAAGCCCCCATACTAAAACAGGACAGTAAAGCCAAAAGGTTTTAAACTCTCCAGACCAAAGATTCTCTTATTTGATCTGGATTTGTTATGAAAACATTTTTGTCAAACTCCAGTCCAAGTCGTAGGGTGAAGTTGATTTTAACAACAGCAATCCTCACTAATTTAGGGGAGTAAACTTTTTCTGTCTGTCCCATTACGTTAAACAAAACCGATTTTACATAAAATCAACATTTCCCAACCATGATTTGAAATCACGACCAAGTGATTGGTAGGCAGCTCTCTTATTGTCTGGGCCAAACTGACAAATCTTACATATCTACGAAAATTTATATTTCTTATATATACAATACAAAAGTTGCAGTAATCATCTTCAGTCACAATAGAAGTAGGAGTGGCATTTGGCACTGCAGCAATTAGGCTTGTTGTTAAAGTAGACCGGCACTGATCCATTAATAGTTTTTCTTTTCGTTTTTATTAATTTATTTGTATTGTTTCTCATTTCAGACTGTTCGTTTCAAAAATGAACTTGAAAGAAATATTACCATCAAACTGGGATATGCCAATGCTAAGGTACGAGAAAAACTTTGTTTAGTAGAAACTATTCTCTTCTTTAATTGTTTCATCTTGAATTTTAATTAAATCAAATATTCCAAGTGTTCTTGAGTCATGTATTGTAGAAACTGAAAAATTAATTATTTGAATAAATAACACTTATAGCTATTTTAAAACGGCAAAAAGAATAATGATAAACAAATTGATGTAAAAACCTTTTGCTTTGGTATTTTATATAAGATGCCAATTTATAAGGATTGCAGATACTGATATTTAAAAAAAAAAAAAAGTACAGAGGAAGCTGTTTATTATAATCACGGATAATGTTATCAAACAGTTATTGTTATCAAAATCAGTCAGTCCCAAACACTTTATTTAAAATCAATTAAAATATTTATATTAATCATATTAATTTTGTTATGTAAATTGTTCCAATTTTTATAAATCCTTTGCCTAAAGTTATCGGCTGGTTATTGTTATCTAAAAGACACTGTCCCAATGGTTGGCCGACAATTGAACGATCTATATTATACCTTCTGTGATTTGTGTTTTCAATCACCATGATAATGTAAAAAAAAAATAATGTTTTATTTAATAAATGCTACATGTTTTTAATATTGTATGCATTAAAGGATTCTTTCGCTGAAATATTTTCCGTGGGAACTGGTGTTGCTGTCATGTAATAAGGGATTACTTGGCACGCCGTGATTGGATGAATTTGACACCTCCCTTAATGCTGAAATACACCTAAATGTATAAGGATGGAAAGCATACCGTAATTGATTGATTTCTTGCGGGCAATATATAATATATATATTGTCAAATCCACATACAGCGCTGTTTCGTCATCTTACGACTCATCAGTCCGACTTCTTACCAACCATCCAGGTCACCTCGGCGAATGTAGGTCATTTTTAAACACATATAAACCTATATGTTTTTATCTATTTACTCAAGTGCTCGATTCGAAATACTCCAGAGAGTTATATGTAAATAGTTAATTCCCTATAATAGTGCTCTACCTCTAAGCCGAGGGAGCGTATACATTATATATTGTCAAATCCACATACAGCGCTGTTGTGTGGCTACTGACTACCTTTTTCTTTGGCCCTTTTTATTTTTTGTCCTGAACGGTCCCAACGTGATAACAATAAGCGGTTTCATCTGTAATTTGAAATTATTTTGCAAGAATTGACTGCTTCATTTTGTTTTGTTCTTAATGTAAGGATCCGAGTGCTTATCTTTTAATACTGTTTCATGTGGATGTGTCTTGTTTATTCAGATCTACAAATGTGATTCTGAGTCCTGTCCACGTCCTGGTAACTACCGATCTTGTGGTAGTGCCAAGGAAGATGTCTTTCCTTGTGACCGTCCAGGATGCTCTGGAAGATTCAGAATATTAAGGTAAGCCAGTTAGGATTGACTTTTCTGCTAATCTTTCACTTGTACAACACTCTATCACTTTTCTGCTAAATAGAATCTTTTTGAAGTACTAGCTTATCTTCATGTTGCATGAATTTTTATTCACATTAATTTGTTTTTAAAATTTGTTTATATAACTTCTAAAATGACTACCATGCAATAAAAAATGGGTTGTGGTTAATGAGCTTTACATGAAAGTGACTATCAGTTTAATGCTCTAACCATTTTGAAGTCAGCCATACTGTTAAATATCTTATGATATTCAGCCTTATCTTATGGGTTGTTCTTTTGTGGCTTTAATGTTTTAACTATGCATATCTGCGAAATTGCCTAATTAGTGAGATAAAACTATATATTTACTCATTTTTGATTGTAAAAAAAAAAAAAATTGTTTTTATCCTTGTTTTGATTAATATAAACTTTTGATCAAATTATAAACTATTTTTTTTTTGTAAAAAAAAAAAAGAAAGAAAAGTTTTACAAAAAATCAATACATAGTTTTAATTTGCTCAAAAGTTTATATTAATAAAAAAATTGAGTAAATACATAGTTTTATATGCAGATTCGGCATAACATATCATTTGGCAATTTCTTTTGAAATATTCATTCTCTAGTTAAGTCTCTGAGGAAGATATAAAATGTTGCTACCTAAACATTTCGGCATAAAAAATGACTGATTTTATAATGTTGCTGTTATTTGTAGACATGTGTCTTTTGTGGATTGTCCAGGCCACGACATTCTTATGGCCACTATGTTGAACGGCGCTGCTGTCATGGATGCCGCTCTCCTCCTGATTGGTCAGTTTTGTTTTTTCTTCTTTTTTTGTATTGTTTTTTAAAATTCTGTTGGTAAAAAGAAATCTGAGTTGTTGAAGAACTCACACTGGGAAGTTTCACTTTGAGTAGTTTTGGTTTCTTGATCATCATGGCTTTTAAAGTTACTGTTTTTAGTAGGGTTTAAATAGAAAATTTAGAGCCTTTGTTATATATAGGTCTCGTAAGAATGCTGGGTACACCCACTACAACTGTGACATCACCTACCACTTTTTATTTCGCCTGGAGTTTTAAGTCTCGCTTTTGTGAGAAGTGCATTGTAAGTGAGCCTTGTTCGGAGAGCAAGGGGTTGGGAGCCCTATTGTAAACAGGAGTGGAAGACACAAGTCGTCTGTTGATCAACAGTGAACCGAGTTATGGTTCAAGTAACCAGAAGTTATTTCATTACCTTGTGTGACAAGACAACAAGGACACAAATACAAGAATCGGTCAGTCAGGATTACGCCAATATAAAATAGAGGTGACATAGATAAAATAAAAGATCCATATTTTTTATTTGTTCAAAATCTTATTAAAATTTATCTTGTTCAGAAAATTAATTCAAATGTTATTATATATATATATATATATATTTGTGGTGTATGCCCAACATTTTCCTTTTTAGGCCAGATTTTTTTACTGATCTTGCTGTGATCTATTTGTTAATTTGAATCTTGCAAATGGTAACGTTTTATATTTTGTGTATAAAATAATTTAAAAATCCACCTGTATATTTGTTAATGTCACTATTAGAATAGAAAGAAGCTAACTTGATACTTGCTGTAAGAAGTTAATGGCATTTGTTTTTTGTGAATATCTTAAAATTAAGTTGAAAGATGTTGAATATGGGGGACTCTACAATATATGATATACACTAGTGTCTCTTAAGAGCAGGGAATAGATGGAAAGGGTCTAAAGCAACATGTACAATGATTGGTGAAATGAAAGTGAGAGATTTTTAACAAATGAGAAAAGGGCAAAAATAGCCATTTCTTTTTTTTCTTTTTTTTCTCAGCATAAACTCCCAGTAACAATATTTTATCAATTAAAATCCCTTTTATGTAAAAGAACATTTTCCGATTTTGTTAGGCAGATCTGTTAGAATGCTAAACCAGCCACACTTCTCCATATGTTAAACACAAAGCCTTGGATTTCATTATTTTGATATGTTCTTTTCACAAAAGTTTTTGAACTGACTAAATGTTGGTTTCCCGACATTGTCTGGTGTCAGACCTCTGCCAATGCACCAGCTGAGAATAAATGATTGAGTTTTAAACCCATCTTTTGTCATTTCTGAGAGGATCCTCATCGCTAGATACCACAACTGGAATTTGTGATGCACTGGTATTGTTAAAAAAATTGGCGCACGAAAGACAAAGGAAAGATTTTGGGAAGATCCTGTTTTACCCGGGATTGGAATTCTGCGCGGAGGAGGAAGACGACGGACAGTAGTAGCACCCGAGCGGTGGAGTGGCACAGACACAAAAGCTTGCTGCTCGCAGCATAGTTGACTAACGCAGTGTCTTTAACCCTGATGGAAGGGAGACACTATCATCTTATCTTCGGGGAGATATAGGCTTTTCTGTGGACCAAAATTAACATTTTGAAACCCCACTATTTGATCTTCCTCAATAGGACTATTTTCTCTCGCCAGAATATTTCCTGTTTTATTGTTTGATAAAACTACAATTATTGCCCACCAAAAAATCCCTGATTTTGTCTTTTTTGTTACCCAGTTTGTTTATTCTCTACAAAACATTTATTTTAATTCCGTTTTTTGCATCTCGGGTGTATAATTTGTTGTTTGACCGTAACCCACAATAGGCGCATATGCGTGAAAGTATATGCGCTGTGACAATGGTGTCATGATTTTATATGCCAGATGATTCAAAATAAATCTCAATGACAGATGGAGAAAATATTCCTAGGATATTTAGATGTTAATGTGTGAATCTGTTTTTCTGGAGGCCTGAATGTTTTTGTTTATTAAAACCATTTTTCTTATAACAGACATTTTTTTTATCTTGTAAAACAATCGAGGAATTTAAATTAATTGTTCTGTTACTTTATTAATTCTATATGCAGAATCTTTTCTTTCTTCTTCTTCCAGCTGGTAATGAACCTTGTCCACAGCCACAAACATCTGAACATTTGGCAGCCATAGAAATTATGAAATTAAAACACATAATCATTTTGCAAAACAAAATAGATCTGGTCAAAGAAAGTCAGGCAAAAGAGCAATACGAGCAAATATTAGCTTTTGTCAAAGGTGAGCATTTCAGTACTTTGCCTTTTTTACTTATTTATTCAGAAGTTTGGCTTTTGAAAAAAATGGCTGTACACTTTCTATGATGTCAAGAAAATTCTCAATTTTTGATTTTGAATTTTCATTTGTTCATTTTTATTGTCTAAAAATGCCTAATTGTAACCACAACAGTGGGGTTCAAAGATTTAAGACAGTTATTTCCCTTGAATACACGGAATTAGATGGAAATAATCCCTTACTTAAAAATTGTTTTTCGGTCGTGCAAGATGAGGTTGGAAATGTCTATGTATTCAAAAGAAATACCTTTTTTGTCTTAAATCTTTGGACCCCACTGTTGTATGTTTACTGAAAGTTTTATTTTTGTATCATGTTGTATAATGAAGTCCAATCAAAGATTTGACGGCATATAAGACACCCCCCCCTCCCCCAAATGGCTCAAAAGGTAAACATAATCTTTGTTGTCCACCTCCACATTGGCCAGAGGGGTTAAAAAAAGAAAACTGGGTGATAAATAAGGGGAATTCAGGAAAATGCATTTTTTTCTCCCTCATATTCCCTGCTGAAATAAGGGGATCTTATATGCCATCAAATATGGTAGCTAGTTGTGTGTCATAAGTTGAGAATGCTTTAAAGAGAAAGGGGATTTGGGTAGATTATGAAGTATTTTCATTTTCTTGCTTTTGGTTTCAACACCTGTCAAAGAGGTTTCTAGCCTCAATACTGCATAATGATTAGAAAATTTCTGGCGTTGGCATTCAAGATTTGCTTTGATATTAAGAATGAAAGAAAACTTGGTTTAGTTTATTGACCTTTCCTCCGTCCCTCATTTTTCAGGTACGATAGCTGAAGGTGCTCCCATTATTCCTGTGTCAGCACAGCTGAAATACAATATTGATGTAGTTTGTGAATATATACATAAGAAAATTCCAGTACCTATCAGGGATTTTACATCAGAACCAAGACTCATTGGTAAGTAGAACATTAGTTTTTTTTTCCCCCCTCCCTTGTCTTGTCCCTCCACGTTATCCCAACTGTTGCAGCATATATGTATCGTGTCTCACTTTTTCTACTATTCTGTCACAAGTATTTTTGCCTAATGTTTGCTTTAAATTAAGGTTTATAATACTAGCATGCCATGCCATGCCCTGATATAAAGAGATTTAAATGGTAGAATGGGCTTATTGCAGAATTTTTGTTACAAAATATTTAAAATTCATAATAAATGAATACTAAAATGCTTTTGTATCTGTTTTTATTTATTTTTAAATGTAACTAATTGGGAATGAATAAAGTTAAGTCTTCTTAATTAGTAAATTAATCCCCCAGCTTAGAATCTATGAAAAGCTTATTTTTTCTTTTTAATGACAAAAGATGCTAAAAGTATGAATAAGGAAATGTCGATGATTAATTCTAGACTGGATTTTATGTTCCTTATTCGTTTATGGAATTATGTTCATTCTTTGCGCCGAGACTTTGTATTTTTGTTTTTCTAAAAGTCTTTCTTTGCTTTTGCTCTCATCTCTTTAGTGATCCGGTCTTTTGATGTGAACAAGCCAGGCTGTGAAGTGAATGAAGTTAAAGGTGGTGTTGCTGGTGGCAGTATCTTAAAGGGTGTTCTTAAGGTTGGTTGCAAGCACTTAATCCAATAGGCTTTTTTTTAAATGGTAATTTAAGTTACTTGGCTGTCAGGGAATTTTGGTTTGAATTGAATTTTTAGTTTTTCTATCAGACTGCAAAACGATGTTTGGGATGTTCCAATCATACACATGGTGTTCGGTGGCTTATGTCAGTCTTGTGAGACTATGGATCCGCACCTGGAAAGTCTTGCTTTCAGTCTCTCCTGGGTTCATGGAAGACAGGAGGTTACCCCTACAGCATTGATGTTGTCCAGGGCAAAGGCTGATGCAGCTAAGCACCAGTGTCGTCATAGGAGTTGCCAGAACAAGGCTGAAGAGAACATTGGACTGCTTTAGGGACACAACTCCTGGTTGTAAATTCAGAGTTGTCTTTCTCCTAGACTGGTTGCCTCCAAATGCTAGAGAGCCCAGTCTGGCACGCTGGGGGGGGGGGGTGTTCATGCCTTTCCCAAGGGTGTTAGTGCTAAGTGAACATAAACAACCTCAGTCGTTATGTCACTCACATCTCCACAATCTTGCACAATGTTTGAGTAAAACATTTTGTTTGTGCAATGAATAAAATTAATTCAGCAAATTGAAATGAAAAGTTGAACAAGTGCAGGAGGTTTGTTTGTCATAAAACTGGATGAGACTGCCTCACTGGTTTGTCTTTGGCCAAGTTGTGCAGATATTTTTGGTTGTTATGAAATAGTGAAGTAAATCCTCTCTGACAATCAAGTGGAGGCCACGAGTCAAATTTGCTGTTGCAGCTTCTCTAACCCTGAGAATCATTTTAAAGAATCTTTCACAATTGATACCCCCTCTCTCTATTGTTATTGAGATTTAAATATTTTGTTTTTCTTTTCAGGTTGGGCAGGAAATTGAAGTACGACCTGGAATTGTAAGTAAAGAGGAAGATGGACATTTGTCTTGTAAACCAATCCTGTCTCGAATCCTCTCTCTTTTTGCTGAACAGAACGACTTACAATATGCTGTCCCTGGAGGATTGATTGGTATGTACCTCTTCATTTACAGTGTCTTTTAACCCATAAGAACCCACCAACACCAGTGTCACATACAATTTAATTGATCTGCGCAGTCTCTTATATAATATATTTTATCGTTGATTTTAACTCCTGGAGTGTACTAAGTGACATCTACTGAACATCCTGGTGCAGTCATGTGACTGTCAATTTGCCTACCCAGAATCCCACATAATCTTCCTTCAAATGGAAATTGGTCCGAGTTCTTATGGGTTTAATGTTAAGACCTAACTCTTTATATAAAAAAAAAGTGGAAAATCCACCCATTTGGAAGCCGCACACAGATAAAAAAAAAATAAAATCATTTCTTAGTATTTTTGAAAATCTGGGTTTCTAGTTTCAATTATGAAAAGCTGTTGATAAAAATTGACCTCTTCCTCTTTGATCACAACAAATACTTTTTCTTTAAATCATAATTTTGATAAAGGCAAAACATATTCAGTGCTCATAAAATGTTGCAACCCTGATACGGCCCACAAAAATCTTGAAATAATTGCAGAACTAACCAAATTCCAACCCTCCCTTCTCTTATTTCTCTGGTCTTTTTTCCATTGCAGGTGTTGGTACAAAGATGGACCCAACGTTATGCCGTGCTGACCGAATGGTTGGTCATGTATTGGGAGCAGTTGAGGTCCTCCCAGAAATTTACACGGAATTGGAAATTTCCTATTTCTTGTTGAGAAGATTGTTGGGGGTGAAGACTGAAGGAGACAAAAAGGGAGCCAAGGTAAGAAATAGATGTCGTCTGGAATTTCTAAAATCATAGAGATTAAAATATCTCTTGGGAAGAAGCTTGTCGTGAGATTTTGTTTTGTCCAGGTTGGAAAATGATTGCTTATTGTGTTAGGAAATAAGTATTGTATAAGGGAATAAGTTTTTTTTTTTTTTCTTGCCTTGTTTTTCATGGGCAGTAAATTTGGATCACTTTTGCTGATTGTCAGTTTAGAGTTAATGCCCTTGAAGGCATGAAGGTAGATGGCGCTGAGTTTTGTCATTGAACATCCTCTCCTCCCTGAGGCAGAGGGTGTTTAATTGTGAACTATCATAATTTAGGGAAAGTTAAGAAAACTAGAAAAGACATAAGAATTAATTCTATTATAAAATTAAAGATATTGTTCATTCATAAAAATGCATTATTTTATTGACACAGTTAAAGAAGATATTTACTCCTGTAAATGCATTATTCGTCAAATCTGTCACACATGCAGCTGCACATCTTAATTCTGGACTTTTGCTTGTTCCAATATGACTCTCTAGTATGTGTATTGTACTCTAACCGATGGGGCTTTTGGCTAAGATCAAAGTGTAGTATCTGTTCAAAACCGCCATGGCCTCAAAGTTCAGAGAACCACGGCCCTTCGGGGGTCCTTGTAGCATGCTCGGGTATCGTCCTGGAAGAGGTTGCACAGGATATCTTGGCCAGCTGGTCAGGAGGCGATCACTATCAGCATGCTCAGGATTCGTCCTGAGAAGCTTTTGGGATCTCCACCCCGGTCCTCGTGGCATTTGTCTCAGTGACAGGGATTTGGGATTCTCAAGTCTCTAGTCACAGGATCATGGGACCCCCCCCTCACCTCCCTACTGAATCCGGCACTAAATGACCCACCAAAGGTCGATGTGCCGTTAAACAAAACAATCAAAACCAACCAATGGGTTCCCAAAATTCACTGAATGATTAACAGTTTTGTTAAAGTACAATGCTCTGAATGTTTCAAGGGCTCACTTTAACATCCATCCCCCTAAACCAGTCTGGGGGAGGGAGAATGTTCAAGTGATCCATAAAATCTTTTGGTTCCTAATTTATATAACATTTTGCAGTTGTGTTGATTCCTTGTTTTGTTATTTTTAGGTTCAAAAACTTGCCAAGAACGAAACATTGATGGTCAACATTGGTTCCTTGTCCACTGGTGGCCGTGTTCTGGCTGTGAAAGTTGATTTGGCCAAAATTGTACTAACTTCTCCAGTCTGCACTGAAATTGGTGAGAAGATTGCACTCAGCCGAAGAGTCGAGAAACATTGGCGGTAGGTTGAACACTAACTTTGATTTCTACTGTCTTTCATTATTAATGAAATGTGAAGTATTTGCATTGAAGCCGCTTGCAAATAAGTTTCTTTCCTGTATTAAGAAAAGGCAAATCTTACACTGTTATTTTTAATATATAAGCTACAAATATTAATTATCAAGTGGATTTGTTAAAGGATGATGGCTCATAGTTTCTGAAAAAAAAGAGGCAGATTTCTTTGGTATGGCAATTGTTAGCTCAAATATGTCCAAAGATTTGGTACAACTTGTCGACTGATATACTAGAACTTTGAAGTCTGTACTGAAATTTCTAATATTCTGGTTGATTCAAAATTATTATCGGACAAATCCAAACTTGTGAATTTTAAATGTTAAAAATTTGTGTATAGCATAAATCTATATTGAGCTCCTCCTCCTCCCTTGACTATGCAATGCTCCCCCATCCTTTCTCTATAGGAGGATTTCTTTTCTTCTATGGCATAAGATCAAAGGTGACTAATGCCACTGAAATTTAAATCAGCTGTTCTCAACCTTGTTTGGGCCATGACCCCCCTTAAGAGTTCTTCTCAGGTTCGAGGGCTTTTATCAAACAGACTGAAATAATAATGAACACATTTCTGTCTATGGGCTCCAAGGTAGCCACATGGCTCCCGTTTAAATCTATCAATCTATCCCAGTAAGGCTGGATATAAATTTAGTTACTAATTTGTAAAAATTTAAGGCTCTGTTAGCCTCATTAGACAAAGTGACTTTTTTCTGTTTCATTCATTTTTTTTTTTTTTTTTTTTTTTTTTTTTTTTTTTTTTTTGTTGTATTTAAACTCTCATTTTAACTAAATATTTTTTTATTTATTTAGGTTGATTGGGTGGGGTCAGATTCGTCGTGGTCTGATTGTCAAGCCTTTGGGTCCTGATGAATAATTTCCACCGGAGCTCTAATGGACCATTCTGCAATCTTTCTTTCCGTCTTTGGAAATACAAAAACCCAATAACCACAACAAACTAGCCTGTCAGTCATTTGAAGAAAGAGGAAAACAAGATCATCATGTCAGCCTGGCTGGTAAATATGTGCGAGTGAGTGTGTGTATATGTGGCTGAGAAATCAGTGGCCTCGATCGTAAGATGTTTCCTACTAAAGGTCAGGACAACATCCTCACTGCATGCATGACCAAATGAAATGTGGGCAGTTGGCATCGACAAAAGACAAAGATTTCAATAAATGATATTTCTTGAAGATATTAAACCTGGTCTTCTTTTTATCTTTTTTGACATAGGAATTTTTTTCAACTAACTTGTTATTGTTAACCCTACAAATTTTTTATACGCAAGTAAATAAAGGAATTCTTTGAATTGATGAGATTTCTGAATGTTTGAAAATTTATATACAGGTGTGGCCTACCAGTTGGCTGATTTTGAGATTTATTTTATAACCATTCTTACTTCATTGGTAGAGGTAATGTATTAGCTCATGTAAATCTGCCTGCAGGGCTCGAGACTAACAGCGTCCCGGGCATGGTAGAAAATGTGATTAGGACGGACATATATCTTCCCCGGGGATGAAAGGGATCTTTTTTTTCTTTTTAACTGTCGCTTGGCAAATTACGAACTGAACCAAGGGAGAGTGAAAAAGTATACATTTAATGCATATACACTATGTATATACTTTTCACTCTTTATATCCCTCTGTATATCTGTGGCTGCAGGACACAAACCCCCCAGTACAAGTGTTTTTTTATTAGGGCTGCAACCAAAAACTTTTATTGGCAATTAATTTGATAAGTTCCCTGCATGCCTGACTCCCTTTGTCTAACAAAATGCCTTGTGCCCTGAAACTAATCTAACAGTCAGTAAATTGCTATATCTCTTTTAATATTAAATGTTCACTTCTAAGTCCAGTGAAATAAAACCAGCAAAAAGTTAATTGAAAAATGTATTATTGATTGGCATGATTTAAATACATCTCAATATTTTAAAAAGAATTTGTTTATTTTCAATAATATTTAATAAATTATCTATAAACTGTAGCTGGTCCAGGAATGTACGTAAACTCCTCAATATTTACCTTCTGCAAGCGAGTCCAAGTTAAGAGATCGTAATTTTCGACCTTGGAGTCACTTGAACTTTCATCAAAATCACTTATATCAACATCAGGTGTTGATAGAATCCAGTTGTTAAATATTTCTGCGAGCAGTTTGTAAAGTTTCATGCGAAAACTCAAGTCACTAGAATCCATTTTTAGAATACCATGTGTAGAGATTTGAAATTTCCATGGTTTAGTTTATCTTTAATAGATAAACGACAGTACTAGGTTAAAGGTGTCCCCCCCCCATATGGATTCGTAAGCTTCATTTTGATTGGTTCGATTCTAAGGGATCCCCAAGAGACCATTAATGACTAATCAGAGTCGATTTAACAAACGCTACATAGCATGCCTGTAGTCGGGTTCCGGGAGGAATGAGTTAACTGTGTGATAACAGTAAAGAAACATTTCCTTCAGGATGGTGGTTGAAAAAGTTAGTATAGAGCCCTGTCTGTCCACAATACTTCAAAGTTCATGACATTTTGTGGAAGGATGGGCCAAGGAATAATTGATTAAATTTTGGGGTGTATCCAGGAATTTTACAAATGTAATAATCAAGTGTTGAAATGAATTCAAAAGGATTTCTGATTTAATAATTATTTACAAGCTTTTGTCTTGGTCAGTGCTTTTATCAGTTTAAGTTCCAAAATGTTATTCTGAGGGAAGCCTGGGTCTACAGTTGGCTTTGTGACAAATGAAGTCCTCAGACAATCAAGATACACACTTTAGCTTGATCGCATTTACTCAGACAAGATTTTTTTCACTAGCCTCCTGTATTGAGAGAACATTTGTAGCATTTATCTTGCTTGAAATCATTGTTTATTTGATACCAAATAACATGGACCATTCAATGATGCGAAGAGGAAATACTTGTACAGAAATCTTCATTAATACCCAGTAACTTATATTTTACTTTGGCAAGAGGAAAACTGATTTCAGATTTCTCTGAACAGTACCAATTTTTGGTTAAGTTATCTTCCAGAAGAAACCAGTATTAAAGCAGGAAGGCTTCTTAGCTGTCCATGTAGGGAAACCTGTGCACCTTCCTCAATTCTGAGTTTCATTTATAAAATTAATGATTCATAACATCAATTATAAATGGAAAATGTATAGATATACATTGGAAGCAGATTGGGTACTATCACTTTTTCTCCATGTAAGGACACTAAAAGGAAGAAAATTGAGCTTTTTAATGAGTGGGAATTGTGTAGTATAATGCTGATCTGCGTTTCTTCACGCTGATGAGATAGAAGATACTGATGAAAGATGAAACTATGGAGGGAAATTAATTTTGGAGAAAAGGCTCTCCCATGTGGGTGGCGAGAAAAGACAATTCAGGTTCTTCCATTGGAACTGGTTTTATTTCGGCTGGTTCGGGGTATGGAATTCTGTTTCATTTAGTTTTTCTAAATGAGTTGGTCACTTTTCTGAATTACTATTAAGAAAATCAAAGGTTCCTCTTTCTTTCACCTGGACGTGTGAAAGAGCGTCCTACTTCAGCTCTGACCTGTCGTCTCCCGATTCAAATCTAAAACTGCTTCTAACCAGCTCTTTCTTCTCCCTGACGGGCAGGGGGCCTCTTTGTGCAACCTGTCACCAACGGCCTCAAATCTGCCCCTTTTAACGGCTACCGGTAATATGATCTGTCCCGTTTGTCACATCCCTAGCCCCGGTAATACGATATGAGCTTTTGATCACGTATGCCAAACGCGCGCAGTGTATTTCATTACAATATCTTATTTTTAATAGAGATACAATGCGTATTAGCATTGTGCAATTCATAAGGGAAATAAATATGCTAAGCTAGGTGAGCCTCAAGATTGCATTGTAGAATCAAATTACTTGGAAAAAACAGCCATTTAATTATGTATAAAATTGTAGGATGCTAGATCCTAATACGGTTAACAGATATAGCTTTTTCAAGAACAAATGCTGATCAGCAGCATGAATTAGCTTTGCTTGAATGACTCGGCACAAGTATTATACTTTGTGTTGTAACAAATTTGCATTTATAGGAAGTTATTTTCACACTAAAACGGAATACACGGTATCATCTATGACAGGAAAGCACCAAGGATTTATTGCACCTCTTAGAACTTTCTGATACCCCCAACGAGTATTGGTAAATGTCGCAAGAGTGAAGCGTTCACAGTACATCCAGGATACTATCACCAGCACCTCCGTGTCCTTTGCCGACACTAATGCAAGCGATGCACAGCAGTTTCGATCTCTGAACCTTCGCCACAGGTTATTAACCAACTTTAGCTTTTGCTGCAAACTTACAAAGATTTCTCGAGTGCTGCATTCCTAGAAGACATTTCAATGTGGCTTTTAAACATGAAAAGCTTCTCCCATTCCTGGTCTAAACACACAACTTTCTTCAGCTACTGAAATCTAAGCTGTTTAACTCTTTCCTCCCCGACAGCCCAATTTTCAGTGATTATTCCCAATGTATCACTTCCAAGATCACACTTCTACACATGATCAGGGCATGAGTGAAATTTATTATCACGCCTAGGTGTTATCAGGGAAGAAAGAGTTAAAAGATCAAACTTTGAGGCATTTATTTGTCGACCCGTGTACAATTCCAAATCATGAGAAAACAACCTTTATCAAAAAATATGCAGATTTATTCTTCAAACATTAAAATCCACTTTTACAAATTTCTTGTTATCTTTCTGCAGAGACAGATGGGAAATAATTTATTTGGGGCTGACAAAATGTTGAATGTAAACCACTTGTGATGTGAGTGGGAGTTTGCGATCCGATGGGACAAAGGGGATGAGGTTCCTCACTGTCAAGTAGGTGGTACTCTGCCAGATAACTGCGGTATGTATGCACGAGTGGGTGCGGAGGAAAAGAAGTCGTCAGCGTCTGCTGCTACGTTCCAGCCACATGAAGCCAACAACTCCCAACCCCAAAAATTCTGAACCAAGACGATGATCCAGCAGATTTTAATCTATACATGCAGCAAAACATTTCTTCACAGCATCTCTGAAAAGTAAAATAAAATTCAGGTTTTATATTTATCTGAAAGAGTTGATTTTAAAAAGAAATTTTTTTAATTGATGTAGATATCTGCTAAGCTTGGTATGACACTCAGTGGAAATAAAACTCACTACAATAATGGCTTGAGGGAGGAGGAGGAGAAGAAAAACCAGCTTTAAGAAAGCCCAGAAAGGTCTAACTGGCTCCTTTCAAGGGTGTAACAGCTATTTATGGCCCAAGTAGTAGTAGTAACAAAAGTAGTTATAGGAGAGTGGTTGACCAAAGAGCTCAGCACTTATGTCTTTGGGAAAGGTTGACTAAGTCAACACCAGCAGCCTTGGTCGAAATTCAAACAGTTTACCCATTCAATTTTCTCTGATAAATCTATTCTAAATCCATTTAAAATAGTGAAAGAATTGTTTAATGGCAGATTTTGTAAATTTATTCCCTTTGAGCCATAGGATATTTGTGGGTTAGTGTTCAAAGGATTGTCATTGTTGTAGATGCTCCAACTTTTTATAACCACAAAGGCCTCACCGTGTGAGTGAGACATACTGCCAACTATGCAAATCATATAATACAACCATCTTAAGAACATGTACTGTTATGATATACTGCCACGGGAGGTCATTTCCGGGCCAACACCTGGGCAGAAGTGGACCCTGGGGACCTCAGGAAAGATGCATATGCGTGGGTGTCCGAAAACAGGATGTTGACTAAACTTGCAGTGTTTGCTGGAAAATCCAACGTGGGCGTATCGAAGCCCATAAGAAGGACAGACTCAGAGCAGGGATGGAGTCAGAGCTCAGAAGCTGACCACAGAGACAGCCGGAAAGGCATAAGACCAGTTCCCCTGTTGGGAACAGGCTGTTGGCTCCCTTATCTCTCTCCCACAACAATGTATTCTTATGAAATAAAAATGTCCTCATATCTTTATAAACAAGTTTTGAGTCTTCCTTTGATTATCCAAGTTCAGGATTTTCATCCCAGTATACGACAGTGCAGTCATTTCTCTTCTCAGCTCTCATCCATTGTTAGGGAGTTTCATTCTCACTGAATGTGATCTTCAAATATGACCTTATAAAACAGAGAAATACTCTAACAACGTTATAACTGGCATCAGTTTCTTTTGCAATGACACATAGTAAATCTAAAAAAAAAAAATGTTTTCTTACGCCTGCAGACAATACAGTAGACAGTTAAGGTAACCAGCAAGAGAATTGACGACACAGAGACTTAAGATATCTTATAACAGAATTCTATCTTTGGAGATTATTAGGCTGCAGGTATACTAAGGAGGACATACAAGACAGGGGGATGAATGCAGATGTTAAGGATAGAACAGTTTATTTGGAACAACTTCCACAATTCTAATAGAAGAATGTTAATCTACATTTTAAAATCAAGATAAACATTTCTTCTCTTAATATTTGAAAAACAATTTTTTTTCTTTTCATCAACTGCTGGATAAGTAATTTTATAGCATATATAAAATATTAAAAATTCAAGTATAAAGCTTTTACAATAGAAGTATTCCACAGAATAGACTCCCTGTGGCCAAGGGGAGGTAACTCATAACTTGACAAATTACAAAATGAAAAGATTGCAGAGCTTTCCAAACTTTTTGCAACACATTACTCGAGTTTTGTTTGCCAAACCAAATATATAATGTCATCCCAGCAGTTCAACTGATTCAGGAAAAGTATCTTTTGAAATATATACAAACTTATACTTAATTTTACGACACATCTAAAGATTATCTCAATTAGGGCAGAACCTCCCAAACTGTAACATATTTACCTTGCAAATGGAATGTAAGACAGTGAATACCAAGTGAGTGCTAAGAACTGAAGAATACAACACAAAAGGGCCAATCCAGAGTTTTTTAACTGAAAAAAATTAAAATTGTAATAAATCATTCTGGCATAAATTGAATTTTCATTATAAGTAAATGCAACAAGAATTTTTAAAAAAAGATTATTACATGACATTTTCATTTGAAATTACAATTAAGAATTTGTACTTGATATTTCTTAGCTGTACCTAAAACAAAGAATTACTGAATAATTCAATCATTTTTTTCCATTTAGAAATAAGATTTTTTTAATAGAGGTTGACATTTTTGTCATTGTTAAATGTTATTTCTAATGATAAATGCTGATATCACCTGAAACATTCAAGTCTTTTTCCTTGGCTTTATCTGTATTGCAATTTCATTTTTATTTAAAGTCAAGTGTGCATTTTACAGACAAATACTTACATCACGATTCCTTCTAAAATAAATGTTAGTACAGCTTTTACTAGGGTTTGCAAACCAATCAATACTGGTTTTCTAAGTTTTCTTTATTTACTCTTAATCCTTAAACTAGAAATGTATCAAATGAAATGAAACGGGGGTACATTTTGCCTGTTTCATTTGTCAATTTGGGGGGTGCTTGATCAATACTTCATCCGAAAAATCTATTATGTATTAGTATGAAACAAAAAAACTGAAAGAATTCCTGTGGTCCAGCAATGGCCAGTTCACATGATTGTCGGTTTAAAGAGGAATATCTGTATATAATTCATTTTAGGTGTTTCAGGTAACAGTTCAGTGTTATTTAAATAAAGACTTTACAAAAATCCAACCAAAAATTAGCTCAAATTTTTAAAATGATGTGGAGAGGAGAAACTTGACAGCATAAAAGTAACAGGGAGAACCAAATATTTGTAATACTTTTTCATCAATTTTTGCATTAAAAATGCAACTATGACACAGAAAATTTAGTTATTTTCATGGCCTCAATTAAAGAAACACTGGCATCTACTTATATAATGAACAGTTATTATTTTTTTCTGTTTCTCAGTCCATAAGAATGGACTCTTAAAGGTAACAATTTTGCAGATAAAAATATATCCTACCCACCATTTGCAGGGCTGGTTTATACTATAAGGCTGGGTAGGCTTAAGATTCTGGGATACATATTTTTCTTAATTTTATATTTGACAGGACCATTGCCGGATCAGCCTATATGCAAACTATGCTAAAGCGTAGAGCCCATTGATGGGGCCCCAAAATAAATAGCAATTTATCACTACTACTACTACAACAGGGAAAATGAATTAAACAATAAAACTGTCAAAATAAGAACATTTTCTGATGTCAAGTCCGAGCGCTCACTATAATTGTTAATATCTTAAAACTTAATAAAAATGTCCTAACATAACTTTATTCACACAATTGACAGATTGCATCGCATTAAAAGTATACATGAAACAGGGGTGGTTCAAGATGGGGGGGCCCCATATGGCTAATAGCCTAGGGGCCCCCATATAAGTTAATCCGGCCCTGACCATTTGAAACAATGGATTCCTCCACTGAAACAAATTCAATAGTCTCTTTTCCAGAAAAACTATCTCATAGAAATTCAAATATATCCGTGAATTTTTTTTTCATGGGGAGGATCTAGAATTTTAATATATGAGAGCAAGGTTGAAATAATTGCACAAAGCAATACTTACTGCAAAAGCTGACACAAGAGTCAGAATGAACATCACCTGGAAAACAACAACAAAAGAAAATTGTTAAAAAGATTTCAAGTCATATTTTTGCTTTAAAAAAATCTTTTAAAACTTAGAAAATACCAAAAACTTTTCAAAAGGCCTTGAAATTTTATTCAAATATGTGGATATAAAAAATACTCTTTCACATACAAAGGTGGATCGATATATCAGTCATTAGATAAACTTTGATCTGAAAATTTCACTGTATAATGTTCAAAGACAGGACCTTTTGTAGAGAAATAGTTTATATTTTTCATGACAAGAACATAAGATTTTGTCAGTAAATTATGAGAGTCCATAGAGATAAACTATGTAACAATGAACCAACAATATAGAATAGTTTATGGCTGTTCTAGGTTTAATGTGCACTTTTTTTGATGATCAGGGTATATTATTTATCTAACAGATACACACAAATATAGTCTGTATATAAAGAGCCTAAGCTATTTCTCTCTTGATTATGTTAAGCTGCTTTGGGTCATGGCGAACTCTTAATTGATCAGGATAGAGCTTATATAAATAACCCCAAAACCGTTGCTGTGGAAAAGTAGCTGAGGTCTTTTGAGTTAAATACACTAGTAATTTCAATGTATAATATATTGCCTTTCCGGGTACCGTTTTTCTAATAGCTGGTAAAATTGCTTCTTCCTCTTTGTAGAATTAGTATATATTTCCTTCTAGGGATGTGTGTCGTTAGAAAAACCGGGAAACTGAACATAATAATTTGGGAAAGAGATAGGGAAATGGCTGGTCACCGACTACGCGTACGAACACATGGTTACATCGAGAAGTTAGCATTCTTAGTAGTGGAAGTTATAAAAGCTTTGTAGACATATATACATACATACATATACATACATACATACATACGTCAAAGTATTTTAAGGTAAAATATTTCAGAATATAAATCGGATATATGTAGTGACGATATCTATAAAAAGTGCTCAATATCTGTATAAAGAAAAATTAAGCTTTATATAAGTAGAGGGATATACATCTTACAGAAGAAAGAAAGCTGAACAGGCGGTATCAGTAACAACTTGTTTCACATTTATTAATGATTTTTCAAACTGAAGAAAATTTGGGATTTCGTTTCTCTCCGTTGTACCCTTTTCTTCAGTTTGAAAAATCGTTAATAAACGTGAATCAAGGCCTATAAACACTACTGGGGGATGGGATCACACAAACCTGTCAAAGAGGGAGAAATTTTAACAGTCAGCCCCCAAATGGACAAAGATAAGGGAGGGTGGAGAGAAACGAAATTCAAAGTTGTACCCTTTCCTTCAGTTTGAAAAAAAAATTGTTAATAAACGTGAAAAGTTGTTACTGATACCGTCTGTTCGGCTTTCTTTCTTCTATTTTATATAATATATATATATTCCCTGAAACAGGTCCATGGAAGACAGCTGATGTCCCCTAAAATAAGTGTGATCTACATTAGCTAATTATAATATAACAGCTACAGAAATAGTAGTTAATTCGAAATGACCAAACCAAAAGTTGTTTTTTCTTTTCTTCTTCGTACATATATATATATAGACAGTGCATTGATGAGGGGTGGATCGGGGCAGGTATATTGCAAGCGGGATAGCGGACATTTTTCAGAATGAGGAAGGCAGAGTGGGAGATTTGTCATGCACCATTCAGGGTTTTTTTGAAATTTTTAAACAGTTACGAGAAAACAAAAATGTTTCTACAGACATATATATTTCTTTTTCAGTGGATCAATAAAGAAATATCATGTATATTACGGCTCTACCCCAGGTATTGAGCATTCTACAAAAAACCACGGTCTAATTAATTATTTTTACACAGAAGTGTGACAATTTGATGTACACAGATTATATATATATATATGCAACCGTCAATGTGGCAAATTTAAAAACTAATCTTAATTTGGCTAAAACTAGGGCAGTGCCCATTCCAAAGGTGCATGTTTGGAAGTGGCCAGACTTTATGGTGCGTGGAGAAGCCTGCCAGAATTGTCATGTAAAATAATTCTCTGTCCCTTGTACAAAACTATAGCTTCAAAGTATTTCAGTTACTTCTCTTCAGGGATGCCAATTTAGATATTTTATATCTAAATTTAGATAATTCTAACGAGCAGAAGTCAAGGGAGATAATTTAGAGACTTTATGAAGAAAGATCTATAATATTTCATTTAAAAAATTTTTTTTATTATATATTTCTAGAGAACTACTGATCCAAACAACTTCAAATTCGATACTGCATTGCCTTTTGTGCTGACTAATATATCTGCCGATTGTCAACTTCGTTGAATGGACAGTTGTCGAGCACACAAAGACTGCTTCAATCATAGTGAGATACCCAAAATAAAATAGCGAGATGTATGAAATGATAGATAGGTAAGTATACACATACATAAACACACGTTTGTACTTCAAATCCACACATGATCATAAAGATAAATCCTTTCCAAGTTCTTATGAAGAACTTGCTTATTCAGACATGAATATGTTTAGAAATCTTAAAAATCCCCATTAAACTAATATTAATCAAAATCTTTTTCCTTCTTTGATAAAAAAACATCAATTTTGTTTTCAAAGACAGCAAAATGTTAAGCAAAGATAATTTTAAATTGAGCAAAACCCGTGAGGATGTCACTCAAAATAAATCTATTTATATAATGAAAGTGTTTAATTTTCTGTTTCTTTGTTCCTCTTATCTGTAACAATGGACTCTTTCACTTAAATCGAAAATTTTTATTCCAGGCAATCTTATTTCAATATGCTGATGCACAGCCACAATAATAGAAAGTGACATCTAAGATTTGAGAAACTGTGTGGTGAGCAACAGGCTCACCCATCCCACAAGTAATTATGATATTTAAAAACATTAAAAAAATATGAAATTATGTGGTGAGCAACAGGCTTACCCATTCCACAAGTATTTATAATTATTAAAAGTGGAAACAAATGCAACTTTTTTATGAATTTAAATTACAGTCATTTCTTTTTACCTAACCATATGAACGTAAATGTAATTCAATCTTTATTATTATTGGATGACGTATTGTAATACACCACTTTTTATTAAATTTGAATAGTTTTTATAAAAAAAACTAAAATTAGGTTGAAGGTAAAAACTAGTCAAATTTTTAAAAAGTGGTGTAAATGTAATTGTTCAGTATTTTCTGACTTAGTGTATATGGATTGTTTCACGGCACCCTAAGGGCGCCGTGATTTGAAAAAGATTGGGAACCACTGACTTAAAGGTAACAATTTTGCTGATAAAAATATCTCCTACCCACCATTTGAAAAAAAATGGATTCTTCCACTTAAAACAAGTTCAGTCACTTTTTATAAAACCAGATGAAATTGATAAGACTTAACCATTTATTTACTCTATAAACAGTTTTGAAGTAATGAACCATTAAGTCTTAAAGTAGTTTATTTCTAAAAATCTTTTTTTAAAAACTCACAATTTTCCTAACCTCACCCCGTCCCTGAAAGAAGGGTCAAGAAATACAAATAAAAAATTTAAAAAATGAAATGGCCACAACCCATTTATTTCAGAAAAAGGAAACTTTCTCTTTGAAAAATATATCACTTATTTTTGTTGTATGGACTAAATAAACCCTTTTACACGTGTTTATAGAAAATAACATTTTCAGAAATCTTTATTTAACCTTTCACATTAATTTAAATTCATGTTGAAACTGATACTTCCCAGAGGCAAAAGTCTGCATACACAAATTCTCACTTTGAATGAAAGCCCTGATAATAAGAGTGTTTTTTTTTAAAAATAGTTTTTAAAATCCTTTCATAGACATTCAAATATGTCCATGAATTTTGTCAGCGGTAATAATTAGTAAATAAATAAATATCCAAGTTACTTACGAAAACCAACACTGTTGCTATGACACGAGTCTTGGCAAACATTTTCTTTATTTGGTTGACTGGTCCCATCAAGAAGCAAGTGCTGAAGAAGAGAGGATTATTTCATCAGAATGGATAGAAAATATACAAAACAGGTTTGGTTAGTCACCCAATAGAAACTGTCACGTGACCAATGTCTTTTGGTAGCATGCCGTGTTGGGGGTGATCAATTAAAAAATTAGAAAAAGGTGATCAATGAATAAGTTACTTCTCTCACTTTTTGTTGGGCAGTGATCAGTGATTTAAAAAAAATTTTTTTTTTTAAAAAGCGTGAATGCTACTGGACACAAACTAAGGGACCATACAGTTACATTGTAAATTGAGCATCCACTAAAAACCTATTGGAGGGGTGTTCAGTAAGAAGTAAATGTTTAAATTTTCAGCCCTCTAGCTCCACTGGTGCAGCCTGTACGCACGATACACAGCCAGCCAGACCAACTTTGGTGACAGTTTTGGTTGACGTATTCTAACAGTGGAACACAATTGATAATCACATAGGATGAGTTTATTTGGATAAAAACTTCTGAATTC
>VCCN01006457.1:1840104-1854082 GCA_006491835.1 Architeuthis dux | reverse complement strand
GATAAGAGATTGTGTTTGATATATGTGGAATATAATTAGTATTCATGACAAATGGAAATCAAATGGAGAAAATTACTTTCAATTCAAAATGACATGTACTCAGCTTGACACAAGAGAATCCTGCTTGCTTAATTGGGACTGGGGTTTAAAAGTATTGTTTTGTTTTCAATCAATCATGTCTGTCAGGAGGAATGAAGAAAAGAAAATCAATGGTCTTATGAGAACACCTGGGATCTGATCAATACATTCAATGATTATTCACTTCTTTTTCAAACATTCAGCTTATCAGGTGAATTTTTGATTCGCTAGTTGTATTCATGAATCCCCAGTGAGGATGAAAACTCATTAGAAAGAGATGCTCTGGCCAAGTCGACTTATTTTCTTTTCCATTATATTTTCATTTATCTTAACTCGTTCACTGCTTGCGGAATGCTGCCTCTGACACTGTAGTAGAAAGGAGGGGACAGTTTCAATGCAAGGAGTCCAATGGCACATCAATGCTGCTGCACCGGAACACTTCCTTCCAGGGGTCACTTCCTAGCTTATCACCGGTAAGCTATCACAAACTCCAAGCTGCTATGACATCATTCACAGTATAAGTTCCAAACATGATTCAAGCGTGGCTTCAAGTAGCGAGTCAAAAGCAAACAGCCGGGGCCTGTTATAGCCAGCAACTCGCCACATCCGGGTTGCCGACGCTCAACATATGGGTCACCCACGTTCCACTTTGTCTATATATGTCGGCGACCTGTTTCATTCGGCTTTTGCCTGCCGTACCTTAAGCAGGTCATTTCATCGGGCGAGTCCATTTCAACTTGGTCGCCACAGATGCACATGTGGATCCATTCCATAGTTATATTTAATGCGGTATAAATAGCTACGGCAGCGTGCTAGACTCAGTTTCTGCCACTGTGTCACTGAGAAAAAGATGTGCTTATTTTGTTGCACTATCCAAGGTGGCAGTGAATGTGTTAATAAGTTAACACTTTTTTGAGACAAGTTTTTCTACAATCAAAATTTTCTGCATCTTTTTTCTTCTGATCATTTCTGGTGGAAACTTTGCTGCTTTTAAAGATTTTGCATTAACTGCTCGACATTTTTCTCGGAAAAGAATTTGGCAAAGTAGGACGACTTAACCATTAAAAATGCATCTCATCATAAGGACTGATTTGACCGATCACCGCTAAAGAAGCTAACATAAAACGATTATTTTATGATTTATTTTTTGTTTAGACAAAGTATGGTTTTCACTTTTAATAAGAAAAATATGTAACAATATAAAATGTCAGATTATAATTTATTTATTTTTTCAGTTATTTACCTGTGTACAATGTGTGTAATTTAATATGGGTTAAAATTGGTTTGTAACATTATACTCGAGTGTAAAAAAAACAAAAAAAAAACTCATAATAATAGATTACTGATTTTAGCTAGAAAAATTATATTCGCGATCGCATAGAGTAAATAGAAATACTGTGTAAGTACAAAAGTAAAAAATGTTAGCTTCTTTAACAGTGATCGATAAAAATCAGTCCTTATGCTGCGATCAATTTTTGACAGTTAAGTCGTCCTACTTTGTCAAGAATTTCTTCAAACATTGGCTTGAATGACATTTGGTTTGCTTAAGCAAACTGATATTTCTCATTTTATCTTCCAGATTACCCTCCTTTTTTTCTTTTTCTTACTCCTTTACATGTACTTTTGTTTTAACTATATAAATAATATTAAATTCATACTACTACTGTTGCAAAAACAGTAGCAATGCCTCCAACAAAGCCTTCATCAGATGATGACCCTGAGGTCAGGCATGGTTTCGGGGGCCAAAGCATCATTACCACTAACTCAGGGCATCACAGCAGTACCTCATGATACTACCAGACTTTGTTGGTTTTTCATCAGCGTATGGGAGTGCCAGATCCATGCAGATGCAGCCTCCGACTGATCTTGGAGACTCTTGGTAGATTTTCATATTTTGTTGATGAAAATCCAAGTTTAGTCAATTCTGCTGAGGTTGAGTTGGCAATAAAATGTCGGCATACAACTTCAATAGAAAATGTATTGATCGCTAAGCCAGGTCTTATACAGTGTTGCCAGTTTAGCACGTTTCACGCTAGATTTAGCACGTTTTTTTGTTTTGGCAGTGCAAAAACCGCTAAATAAGTGCATTTTCACCTAAAACATTTTGGCCATTTTCTGGCTATTTTTGACCATTTTTAGCGTATTTGGGTGGTTTTTGACCATTTTTGGCAATTAAAAAAGATTTAGCACTTTTTGGCAGTCAAACTAGCGCGAAAATATTTTTTGAGTTGGCCACACTGCTTATACATTGCTCTCACAGATCTTCATACTTTTCCAGCCTAAGTTGATGTGCCCACGAGATATTTTACTCAAAAAGGAACCAGTAATTCAATGATGGGAACTTTTAGAAACCGTCAACTAAAACCGTCAACATAGGTTTCTCCAGTTTTTAAGCTGGTCTGGCTGGCTATGTATGTATGTATCATGCATACAGGCCGCACCAATGAACCTAGGGAGCTGAAAATGTAAACATTTACTCCTTATTATGTCTAGAAAAAACATTGGTCACATGACGGTTTCTATTGAGTGACTAAGCAAACCTGTTTAAATTACTCTCACTTCATTTGGATGAGCAACAAGAAGTTTACAATTTCTGGCAAAGGGTTAACAAATTCCCATAACTTGGGGTTTCAAATAAGTATATATATAATTACAGAATGTCAGTAAATTTGTGTGACCGATTTAGATGGAAAAGCAGTAGAAAAAAAGATTTGGTGGAGGGGATCCAGGTTGAATTATAATTGTTTTGAGTACAGCAGTAATCAATATAAAACAGCTACATTCTACCAACTCGGAATAAATTCTGGCAGATAAGTAGTGCCCTTACGCTGGCTGTGGCTTCAGACGTCCCTGCTCGGGCTCCACATATCACATTACTACTTACTCGACCTGTTTGCAATATGTGAAATAGACTTAGAGGCGACAAGCACCCAAAGTGGCATCACTCACATCACCCTGTGGCAGATATCATTAAATATATCACAAATTAAACAAAGATCCACATATATAAAATGTAATGTGTATCCATCAGTGTTGCCGATTTAGCGCTAGATTTAGTGCGTTTCGGCATTGCAAAAAGTGCTAAATTAGCGCGTTTGTGCCTAAAACATTTTGACCATTTTTAGCGTCTTTTTGGTGGTTTTTGGCAATTTAAAAAAATTTAGCGCTTTTTAGCAGTCAAACTAGAGAGAAAATATTTTTTGAGTTGGCAACACTGGTATCCATATATATATATTTTATGTGTGTGTAACACATTTCAATGAGTGCACTCTGATCCTAGTGCTGATTCATATGTAAGTAATCCTGCCATTTTTATAGGTACTATGTTAGTAAAACTATTTTAAAAATTCTTTTTTTTTTTTTTAACAGTTTTTAATTTGCAAAAAACTACTCAGATAAAAAGAAAATAACTTATTTGTTTACTTTTATCTATTTTTACATAAGAATCATTTTGATATGATCTCAGATATTCATTTTTGGGAAGGTTATATAAAATATGATAATATTCAAAAACAAAACATAACTTTGCGTTTCATATTAATGTCATTTAAGTATAGAGTGTTAGGTATTATAAATAATAATCACATAGATGTTATACACATATCCCATTGCTAAAGTTACTGCATCTTAAAACCTTTATTCAGGAGCTTTGGGCACTGCATAAGTATAGCTGACCTCATCAGCATTTCAACATAAAAATGTTAATACACTATAATATTATTAATGAGAAGTACAGATCTGTAGAGCTACTAAAAACTCAGCAACAGATTACAGTTGGATTTTTATTCTAATATCTTCAGGGGAGTGAGGGAGGCATGAATCTAAAATACCCTGAATTTTATATGAAATGTATGGTACTTCAACCATTAGTATATCCTAAAAGTTAAAGAATCAAAATATCTAAAATAGTAGTTCTCAACCTTTTTTGCCATATTTCAGAATCTTATCCCCCCCCCCTTCCAAGATTGTCCGACTCAAAAGATCCATTCCAAATAAGACATAATATTGAAAATCTTTTTCTTCTTCTATATTAGCATATATACATTTACTTGGAATATTTTTAACATGGAAAATTAATTTAACAATACTAGTGCCAAAAAAAGAAAAATTTATCCCCATCCCGAATAAATTTTAGAGGCCAAACTCAGTCAAGGGCGTTTAAATTCAAAGTAATTAACATCTGCATAGAAATATGAATTAATCCAAGTCATATGCGCTTTCTGAATACAAAAGATTCATGTAATCTTGTGTTGCTAGTCTTTCATTGTCACCCTGGACACCATTGTTAAAGTAACTGACTATTAAATTGATTGTCCCATTTCTTTCTTACCTATTTTCTAAGCCTCTACATACTTATTGTTTCAGCTAACTTTCAATGTAAGGATTTCTAAAATGTAATTTGCTACTTAATTGGAGGTTAAGTCTACTTTATTTACTGTTGAAATTTTTGGAGGAAAAAAAACCCACAAGTATAGAGAAACAGTATAAATTGTTTACAGTTTAAATACATCTCATTTGTTTAAAAAAGCAATAAAAGATTTTTTCAGTGATTAATACTTTTTCTGCAAAAGAAAAATTGATATAGATTAAGATAATGACCCATTCTTCTCTTTAAATATGTACAGATTTTTGTATATACTAATACAGGATGCTAGGAAAAGACAATGTGGAGACTCAATAATTTGCAAGAAATTATTTAATACTTTAACATGTTTCGACTTATTAAAGTCGTTTTCAAAAGGAAGTTGGAGAAATGATGTGTCTGCATGGACCGATGTTTCTGTCTGAGGATAGGTAGTGAGTGTGTTTTCTATTTGGTGGTAAGTCTTTCCGTCTTTGTGTGTGTGTTGCTAAATCTTTATCATCAGTTTGGCAGTGGACACACAAGACAGACTTACTACTAAATACCACACACACACACACTACCTTGGTTCATGCAGTCACATTTCTCAGACTTCCTTTTGAGAATGACTTTAATAAGTCAAAACATGTTAAAGTATTAAATAATTTCTTGCAAATTATTCTGAGTCTCCACATTGTCTTTTCCTAGCAACATTATGTCGAATAACCTTTATCCTTTTGTACACCATACTAATACATATATACCTGTGTATAGACAAGTATATGCATATACACACACACACACACACACACAGTCTTCAAAGTCACTCTCCAACCTTAGAGAGCAGAAAAACCCAGATAACAAGAAACATGAAAGACAAGAATAATTCAAGATTGATTGAAACAATTTGAGAAAGAAAAATCAAAAGAAACCTCAATAAAGTTTCATGAAAGAAAGCAACATTTTTTTTCACAACATAAAAAGACAACAAAGAAGTTATTCTAAGATTTTTAATCTGTAAAAAGCAGGCGATGACTGCAACAAAATTGGCATTAAAAAAGAAAAAGAAAATTAAGCCATTCAATTCTATTCTTCTGTTAACATGCACAAAGATTTTTCAGATGAAACCTGAGTGAAATGATCATTTACTCCAGTTGCTTTTATACATTTTCCTTCCACTCAGTGCTGGAAAACGCCCTAAATTAATTGAAGCCTAGACCCATTCTCTAGACAGCCCCTACCATGACACTAAGTAGAGTAATGGTCAAGGGCATCTCCATACCAAGTTTCCATGGCCATTGCATAAGCCTTATGCAATGGTCAAGGGAAAAGGGCAATTTCTTGATGAAATTTGACTTAGGGTAATGTGCAGTAGCTGGTGATTGATTGATTGTTTTGTTTAACAGCACATCGACCCTTGGTGGGTCATTTAGTGCCGAATTCAGTTTCTTTTTTAATACACAATTTATGTGGACAAATTATTTTGGTAAAATTATAGTAGACAGACTATTGCGGACAAATTATTGTTTGTTGTCAAAGGTATGTATATCAAATCTGTTTTTTAATATTTTTGAGTATAGTTTCAAAGATACATTTTTTTTTTATATAAAACTAGAGTCTTGCAACTTTGGTGAAAAAACAGGTGGGCCCGTTTGGTGGGGGTCTTACCCCTCTGCATGGTATGCAGTCAGCATATTCTAGGCCCCAGTCGACAGGGCCGAGTAGCTGGTGAGTATATGGTCTTCCATAATAAAAAATGCATCACATTCTGCCATTATGAGATGTAAAATAATTCTTATCCAGTGGCTTCTAGACTGCCCATGACCCTGACCTCATCTGCTGTTTTGAAAGTGAACCACTTCCTCCCAAACAATTTCCTGCTGTCCTTTAACCTTTTGACCTTTTAAACATTTTGATTTTCCTCCTCCAAAATTCCCATTAGATGATTGGTTGCCAATTGAAATAAATCTATAAACAATTAACCCAGACTAATTTTTTTCCACCTCCAATCAAAGAAGAGTGCCTAGAAACTGAGAATGAATGAAATTGGCAGACTGATAAATTGGTGACTAGTATTAAAAAAAATATCTTTAACTCTGAGGCACATTTCTTTCACTTCTACTTAAAACTACTCTGCCATCTGTTGATCAGCCAAAATAGTTGGACAGAATACAATACACTGTGCTCTAAGATAAAAAAGGTGGTATTAAAAATGACCCACCACTAGAGTGGCCAGACAGTCTGGCTTTTAAGCACTGTCCTCAGTGAGTGCCGGATGTTAATCTGTCCTTTTTGGGGTCAGACTGAAAAACTTATTCAAATTACCTCAGATATACTTAGAACAGTGGGAAGTGAAAGCAAACAGGCCAAATGCCAACTACATTTCTTCCCTGAAGAGTAAAATGAACAAAGACAATACACTCCAGGATATCAGATGTTTTCTAATTTAATGTTGCTCTGATTTAATCGACATGGGGGGGGGGGCTGTCTAATACAGGACATGTGATACGATTCTGATAAGATTAAGTTTTGGTTCATTACTAGGCTTGTGCTTTTATAATTATTTTTATTTATCACTTCTTAGAATTTATCAACATTCCGCGAATCAATCGCCAGCTTTAGGAATTGAATGATAAGGGTTATCATCAAATACAAATATAATTTATTGCCTTTCAAGGATTACTAAGAGACAACTCAAGCTAGCCCGCCGATGATAAGACTACTTTTTCTTTCAAAAATTAATGTGGGTTCTTATCTGCCTAAAGATAACATATGTAGCCTGTGCTGGGAAACAAATTCCCTTCTTTGGCGAGAAGACACTCCAGCAATGTCAAATGTTTATTAATGGATCATTGCTCTGATTTTGTTAACATGGAGGGGCTGTAGGAAAAACAAATTCTTAGATGGATTCCAATTAGCTGAGTTTCCGCTTAAAGAGACTGTATGTGCTTTTAAGTGTTAGAAAAAAAATTTACGTTCCTAACAATTGTCGATCGCGGAGTAAAAATAAATATTAATTTATTTTGGTGCTTTATTTAGTTTATATACTGTATGAATGCATGTAATATGTACAGTTGTTTCAAATAAATTGAAATTTTACAAAAACTACTACAAAATAGCATTCATATATTAAAGTGATATTTGATAAATCAACAATATTTTTTTTAGTGTTTTGTATATTTTATACAAAACTTTTATATATTTACAACACATCCAAGAGAGTCAATCTGTAAAAGTCTTTCTTTTCAGTCTGCAATATCCTCCTTTTTGGAAATCTCCCTCCTCAGTAATACCTTTTATGGACTCCCTGGGGTCTGCGGCCCCCAGGTTGAGAACCTTGGGGTAGAGTGTCCTTTTTTTTTTTTTAAAGTTTGGAGATGGCCACCCTACCCACCACGCAGATACCTACACTTCAAAAGTGGAATGAAATTTAACTTATGATGGATGCTTCAAAGGCTTAAAAATTATCAACTCTGAAGTTTTAGGTTTTATGTGGTAAAGATTTGGAGCTACAGTGTGTCTTACTTTTCTTACATCTTTTTTTTTTTTATTTGTAATTATATTCAGTCCAATATTATTATTTGATCTTTGTTAAAAACTTTCTACAAAGGAAAAATATCAAAGTAGATTTCAAAAGCTGAAGCCCACGTTTTGATATGAATAAAATCAATGTATTGATTTTAAGAAAGGAAAAAGATGCAGCATTGCAGTCATTCTCTTGTTTCTTTCAATCATAACAGATAATTGAGACACATTAAAAAAAAAAAAAAAATTTTTTTAAATGAGGGGGGGGGGTCAAGTTCATGTCTCTTCCCAAGGACAAATATCAGCAGGAGTGATAAGAACTTGGCTCACAGCTTCTATTTGCCAAGTTCCTACTATCTATGCAAATGTATGCACCCTCATTCAAAATAAGGTGATAAGAAAAAAAATCTACAGAAAAATAAAATGAACAGTTTTTGTCTGGTGCCAAGGTGAAAACCTTTCCTTGTAATGGTTTAACCAATTGAAACCCTGATTTTCCTTTGGTGGATTGTATATATATATCAGTTGGTTTTTGAAACCAGAATGAAGTAAGAGAATACATATACTCTTAACATTACAATGACCTGACTTATGATTTTACAAGGTTATGATAATGATAAGCTTTCAGTAGTTATCAAACTTTAACATTTTTAGATACTTTACGGTTTTACAAGGGGAGTTCTATTTACAATGTATGGTAAATGGACCGTTACTTTCAGTCCGTTGTATGGAAGTGAGGCTTTGAGGCATGTTGTTACTTCCCTTGTGAAGATTGTTAACTAGATTTCTTTGATACTTTAATGACAATTTTTCTGTGCTTTCATTAAAGCGCAAACCCCATTCCCCGGGTGGACACACGTACACCCTCAGGCAGGCCTGTGTGGCTACCCCCCACCAAAAAAAAACATAATGAAAGCACAGAAAAAGTGTCATTAAAATATCAAAGAAGCCTCATAAGGGAAGTAACAGAATACTTCGATGCCTCACTTCCATACAACGAACTGAAAGTAATGGTCCAGTTTACCATACAGTTAGGTTTTAAATTCATAAAAACATTTTTTTCTAAAAACTAACAACTTCTAGAAAGATTGTTAAGGTCTAACAGATTAAACCACAAAAAATTGCTGCCGAAAAAAATTGTTTCTTTTTTTTCCCGACTTGGTTAACGGATGTAGATCTTTACCAATCTTTATTTTTCATAATGCTGTGCAAGCCTAACGATGCTGTATGATATTTCTACGAATGCAGAATCCACCAAGCCCATAGTTTCACTAGCAATCACAAGCGTTAACATCTTCAAGTGTTTAATTTCATTACTATGCCTGCTAAACACCCAAGTGCATCTCCTACTTGAAAAACCTTACAGTATTTCCAATTTAATTTTACCCTATATTTTAACAGCAGCATGGTGGTGTAACGGATACGCTACTTGCCTGTCTACCACCAGGTTGGATGTTTGTATCATGGCAAGGATTCCTTAATTTTAAATATCCGTTTGCTTTAGTGTAGTACTATAACAGTGATGACATCATTACTATGTTATTACATCTGAAAAGCCTAAAAATTGTCCTATCTTGCAATGTTAGCAAAACCACCCCAAATCTGGATCTGACAAAATTGAATCAATTTTTCCTTTCCCCATATCAGACACCCTTCCACAACATGTCATTGAGAACTTTGAGATATTGTGGACAAACAAAGATAGGTGAATACATAACCTCTGTCCAACTTTGTTGGTAGATGTAAAAAATAAAAAATAAGAAATAAGTAAGCATTAAACACATTGAAAAGAGCTTCATTCCAAGTTCAATCCCTAGAAAGAACAGATTTAACAAAACAGAGATTACAACATAGTGAGTGAGAGAAAGGGTTTCATTGAAAATTCCTTCCAGATTAACACACGTGAGGCACATCTATTGAAAGTCAAAGTGCAGTAGCCGAAACACTGATAAAAAAAACAAAAAAACATCAAAGATGAGGATATCGGTCTGAAAAAAATCACTGTGCCATAGCCATAAATAATGAAGCATATTCATAATGCAGTAATTAGCAAATCAAATAATGGCTTTGCAACTCAATGATAGACTTGGAACTGAACTTATTTGGCATAGCACAAAGTCACATGAAAAACATCTAATGAGGCTCTGACTCACAAACAATGGCATACTGGCCATTGCTTTATGATGACTACTCAGAGCTGGAAAAGTCAGATTCATCCAATGAGGAATCAAAAACTTGCCAGAAAAATGGAAAAAGAAAGATTAATGAACCAAAATCAATGATCTGTACTGCTGATTGTGTGAAAATCAGTATTTTAAAAAGCAAAAAATGAATACAATTATAACTGCTAGCCAACACATTTCAAAGATTCAGCTGAATTTATAATTCTCCAATAATTCCAGTAACCTGGTATGAAGGCTATCATGTTCAGTCAATGATGAATAAGTAAATCTAGACTAAAGCATTATGAACTTTAAATGTACAACAATCGATGAGTATATAGACCGAATAAACAATATTCTGTTCAATATTATATAGAGGATGAAATTAGTAGCAGCAATATTATCTTTATTTTATTAGAAGAAGCATTGTCAACCATTATTACTAGGGTCGGTCAAAAATAATGCCTGTTCTTTAATTACAACAGATTTAATAGTAGAAGCATACCAAAATGAACACAAAAGTCTCAGGATTCAAAATCTAGGAGAGGCGGTTATACGTGCCTTCATTCAAAAGGTGGAATACCATGATTGAGAATGGAGGAGACTTTGTTGAGGACTAGATTTGGAATCTTGAGACTTTTGTGCTCATTTTGGTATGCTTTGTGTGCTTCTACTATTAAATCTGTTGTAATTAAAGAAGAACAGACATTTTTTTACTAGTATCTCAATTTTTAGTTGCAACTTTCTAGAACCGTGCTGTTTATTCCCTACCATAGACCAACGGTCTCAGTAAGTTGCGATAAAACACAACTAAAAATTAAGATGAAAGAAAAATGTAAGTAAAAAAATTAATAAAGAATGAAATTAATTTGGACAAACATGCGCCACTTGCCACAGTCAATGGATTAACAAAGATCCAGCACATTCTTATTTTAATCAAATATTAATTACATATGATGCAATAAACTTTTCATCCTTTATATTTTAATTAGACATAATTTATCAATAATAAATTTGCATAATTTGAAAATAAAAAAATAAAATGAAATAATTTCTGCCATATTGCAAAAAAAAAAAAAAAAAAAAAAAAAAAAAAAGAAAATTAACATTTGTTTTAAAAAGATAAATTATGAAATAATCCAATTTATTATATAATTTGCAACATGTCCGTGTGTCTGTCACACCGTCAAGAGCAGACAACTCCTTGATTACTGAATTTGTTTATAAAAAAAGAATCCCACCCCCCCCTACTTAATTTTATGATATCTCAAAACATAATCGGACAAAATAATTAACTTGTTTCTCTATAAATGGAAGAAAATAATTTTTTATATCAGTTTTTTTTTCTCCAGTCAGGATTATGACTAAAATCCACATCATACAATCTAATGGCAATAAAGCCCAAGGCCAACCAGTCTATGTCTAAGCTTTTTAGTTGTTTCAAGTTTAATACAAAACGAATACAAGAATTTTAGTTACCAATACCTTGTGTTAACCTTTCAAATTAATGTGTAAACATACTGACACAGAACACAGCTTTAGATATACCGATAGCAAAGCAACAGGTATTTACTAGTAATTAATAACTAGAGTAGGAAAAACAATGTGGCTTTAATAATTCTTTGTGGGATATGGCGAATGTATGTGAAACTAGCAAAAAGCAAAGTTGCTTCCTGTGTCACATGGCACATGAAGCAATGATTTTTGTCTCCATTTCTTGAATGATCTATGGAGGCTCAATCATTGTTTGTAGCAATTATGGTTTTTTTTTTATGGGCCCATCCGACACCCAAGATGGACTGCTCTACCAAGCTAAAAGGGCTCCAACTGCCCTGCTATTTACCCATAGCTGGAGGGAGAAGTGGATTCATGCTTTTCCCAAGAGCATTAGCGCGAAATGAATGTAAACTATCTCAGCCAGAGTTTGAACTGTTCGCCAATTCCATTCTTCATGCCAATAACCATTAGGCCACCCACACTACCATCTGAAACTAGAAAAGGACAAAAAAACCAAAAAAAACCCAAACCAACTTTGGTACAGATGTACATTGACTCAGTTACTGATAACTGCTGTTAAATTTTTAAACTTTATCTGTAGCATAAAAGTTAGTTTGATCATTTCATATTTCATATTTAATATTTAATCTTTTATACCACAAAAACTCAATGTCATCAGAAAAAAACTTCTGCAATATGGCAAAAAGTAAAAATAAAAGAATTTAAACTCAATCCATTCTCAAAAAAAAATATATTAGTTTGTGACATATGAAATGTCATTTTTTGAATAGTAAGATGAAGGATGATATAAACAATAAAAACAGTAAATATTAAATCAAAATATGACCCATTTGAAGCAATAACCTTCTTCCAACGATCTTCTAATGATAATATGCCACCCCTATAAAATTCTTTAGGTTTAGTTGTCATAAATTCAGCAAAAGCACGAATTATGGCTTCCCTATTATTACGGATATGAAGTTCAAAATGCTTGAAAAGATGATAGCCTGTAGGAGAGATGTCAGGTGAATATGTAGGACGCTGCAAAATTTATTATCCCAATTCTTTAAGCTTGAACAGTCAGCTGAGAGGTGAGGGGACTGACACTGTCATGGAGCATTTCATTCAGCTCATGTGGGACCCATTTTTCCAACTTTTTAATCTTTCCTATTGTCTTCAGATGACGTGATATGGTCGCTGTTGAAATCCTAGATTCTCCAGAAAGTGCTTGAACCATTGTTTGTAGGCTGTTGGCCACAGCTGTCAATAATTCTTCATTAAGAACATGTTTGGGCATTATTGATATCCATATTTCCAGACCTAAACCTATTGAACCAATGCTGAACAGTTTTCACTGTAGTAGTGTTCAAAATGCTGTTGACAGCATTATGTCCTAATTTAAAATCGTACTTAGTTTAACTTCTTCGGTAGATATCATTGCTGTTAAGGATTCAAAAACATCCAATAATAATACATTTTTATCTCTATTGACATTGAATCTGAAAAAAGAAAATGCAATTACATTAGTGAATCTTTCACTTTTAGAAATATATTCAATGATGAAAAAAAAAAGATTTTTCAAATATGACATTTCATGTGTAACAACCTAATATATACAACATATATCTTTTTTTCTTCCCCAGAATTTAAGCAAATTACTTCCATTTTTTTTTCTACTGAATGAAATTTAATACCGAAAAGTTACAATTTAAAAGTCGCAGGCAATGAAAGATGAATGGACTACAATAACAACAAAAAGACCACTTCTAGTTAAAAAAAGATAAAATAAGAGACCGAGGTGTATAAGGGTGGGGTGAAGTTTTATGAACTTTGGGAAGAGCCCAGGATTAGGAAGGAGTTAAATAGCAAGAATCCAGCTCATTAGAAAAAGTTTACTCGGACTTGTGTCCTCATCTTGTTTGTTATAGTCACACTGTTTCGGCCGTTGTACCCTCTGGTCTTCTTCAGGTGTCTCTCTTAGTCGGTAACCTTCTGAAAATTTCAAACCGAATGCTTTATTCTATTCACAGATTGTTCTCATTCCACTGTCCATGCAAGAGGATATCTCAGGAGTTAATTCGTCCTTGCGATGTCTGCTTCTTCCACTGAACCAGAGTACACTGGTACTTCTCATAGCGAAGGACTCTTATAACGAATTTTCACTTAGCGAGAGGGGACCTCACGCTAAGTGAAAATTCGATACTGGATATAAATGTAGATAATTATAAATGAAATCTCGATGATTCTGGGTAATTTTATGAAATTTTGTATTTCATATTTCTTGCAAACCGAAAATATTTCCCTAAGAGATTTCTCTTTTGCAATTGGATCTAACAGATCTACATTTAGATATAAAATATCTAAATTGGCAACA
>VCCN01006457.1:1819295-1829431 GCA_006491835.1 Architeuthis dux | reverse complement strand
AAAAAAAGTCTCGCCTTGGTCATGCCATATAAATTCTTGTAGGTGTTGGAATATGACGAACGTCAATTGTGTACTTTTTAAAAACAAACTTGAAATTTTTAAAAATCATTTATTTTTAAATTAACAAGTGTAAATACAGATTCTTACTCTTATGTATGAATTATATAAATCTACTTATATAATAGGACACTTGTTAAATGAATTTAAAAAAAAAAAAAAAAAAAAAAAAAGTATTCATATGAAAAAACAATCTTTAATTGTCAATAAAATAAATTAATCCCCATGTCTTTCCTAGCTTCCTTAACTCGGAGATTTAATTGTAAACCACTCCCCCACCCTTAAACTGCTTGGAGGGGGTTCCAGGTTAAGGCTAAAATTCTAGGTTTACTGTTTGTATTTTGTAATATTTTGCACAGAACAAAACATGGTTTTGTTTATCAAAGACATAAAAAAAGTAAAACTAAAATGATTACTTCAGAACTAAAAGTTGATTGAATTGGTGAAAAATTGAAACATTTTAAATTTAAATATCATTTGATAACAATGGAAAAGATGTATAACACTTTTTTTTTAATGAGACTGGTAAATAAATAATTTATCAATTCAATTGATACACATAAATCTATGAATATTTTTTTACAGTAGTTTTCATTTATTTACCTGTTGAAAAGAATTCTGATTTAATTGGTTGTAAGTAACTATTATAATAAGTACCAAATCTGAATTTGTCAAAGATTTTGTGTAAAAGAAAAAAAAAGCGATTTTAATTGCTTTATGGCCAAAATTTTACTCGTCACCCGAAATAAAAAAAAGCCTCAAAGTTGTATAAAAGATTATTTTATCGTCAAAGTTTTTGTCTTAATAAGAAATATTGGGAAAAAAATATAAAATCTTTGAGAAAATTAAAAGCGTGAAAAGTTGTCTATTTGTAAACATTAAAATTTGGAATTTGAAAATTTTCCAAAATTTCTGTTATGAAAAATATTATTTTTATATAATAGTGCTTTCACAATATAAAATAATTTCCCTGGGTGTTTTTTAAAATTTTTTTATTCTGCAATTTCCATAGTGTCTTAACAATAAAATGTTTGATCAATTCTGCAATTTCCAATACTTTTTTTATTTTTATTTTTTATGCACAATCGTTGACAAAATCATATTTAGTACTTCTAATAGTTTAGACAAAACTATGTTTAGGCATGAAGGTTGTAAGCAATCTAATCTGGGAATAGGCAAACTGAACATGAACCATCTTGCGGTCAAAAAAAATGACGGCAATAATTAACTAATTGCATTATTGAACCTATCAAACAGATTATGTTGCGCATAATTTTCTTGTTTATGTTCAATATTTCCTGAATATTAAACTAATCTAAAAGTAAAAGATACAATTTATCAAGTTTAACGTAACGTAAAATTCTATTTCTACTAAGTTACGTCACTGATGACGTAAGCGTGACAGACGACAAATGCACATTGCTAATTATTATATGTGCGGATGTTGATGTGAATTTACGATGCAGTAAAGTCAATCACTCGAAAAGACATGATTGAGAATCTTTGGACAAATCTTAGTTATTTTCTGTTTCGATTAACATTTGACAATTCATAGAGTTGCCAAGTTTTAGATTTCACTCTTGAATAAACCCACATGAAAAATTGGCCGCTTTTTTATTAATTTTTTAAAGCGATGAACAAGAACAAGACAGCAAATTTTAGAAAATAAAAGTAAAAAAAAAAAGCGTACATTTTTTGTGTTGTCCAAATCTGATGTATTATTTATTCTGTATAAAATACAAACTAAACGTCAATATCTTTGAAATTAAATTAAGCAAAAAAAAAAACAAAAAAAAAACAAAAACTAAATATAAGATTTTAATAATTTTTCCTTAAACAACCATCCCAAAAATGTGACAATGAAAATATTTTTAAAGTTAATCATTTGCTTTTCATTAATTTATAATTGCTGAATTGATTAATCACATTAAAACCTAAAACAAAAAATTTAAAAAAAACAGCTGTAATAAGAAACCCCCAAAAACATTCTCTCTATAAGCTAATTATTTATAGATGTCAAATATCAGTTTAGGAGCTAAAATCTAGGAGGTGTTGCTTTAAAATTATGCATGGTTTCGAATCAGTGTAACGGGCGACCCTAATGTGTTCTAGAAAAGAAAATGGCCTAAGAAGAGGTCATGAACTGTTAAAGTAAATAAAAGTAGATTAAATACCAGGAAATTCTTTTTTAGCAATAGGTCAGTGAAATAGTTTAACGGTTATGTGGTTCTCTCACCAGATGTGGAAACTTTAAGAAGAATTTAAGTTATTATAACACTAACAGATACCACAAAAAGGGTTTAAAATTGTTGTAAACTAAATTTGCATGAAGTGTGCCTGTATAATATATACATTTTGTATACCTTTTTCGCACTAATAAATGTATTATTATTACGGAAAATTAAATTTGTCAACGAGAATATCAAATGGAAACAAGAATAGGCGAAAATAAATCTGCACATAGCCATTTTATGATTTTGGGGGAGTAAAAAGGTAAAAAAAAAGGGATAGATGAGGGAAGCGCGCAGTCTTAATTATGATGCATTTTCTGAACGAACGGGAAAGTCAAGGGACATACAAACAAGAAATAGGGTATATTAAAACATGAAAAAGAGATAATTAAAACATAATAAATAAAACATATATCCATAATCCGCCGCACCTGTGTAACAATTCCCTGTTCCTCGTCTTCGTCATCTCCGCTCAGCGCTCGCTTTAACTTATCCATTTTTTAAAAAACGCTTTTTCACCGTCAGGGTTTTTCTGTCTGGGTTTGTCGTTGTCTTTAATCTCAGGATTTTCGCTGCTATTTTTGTTATTTATCCGACACGATTAAAACGTGTTTGACAATATTTTGAGGGGGAAGGTGTGTGTGTGTGCGTGTGTCAAACAAGACGTCGACCAACAGGTCAGTGGAATAATCAGTTGCGCCCTCTTGCGAACAGAACGGAAAACATATTAGTATCAACTACGCAGCCAAATGAGATATTCAGCTGTAAACCAGCGTCGTGAATATGTATTAAAAATAAATCATTTGTTAGTTAGCTGACCCAGCCTTGCCAGGGTTTAACATAATTTATCATTGATATTCCTTGTTTAATTTATTTAATCCGATATATTTAATGGCGATCTTTCAGTTGTGGGTCGATATCACACTTGGTGAAACCATTGCCAAAACCTATATACGGAAGGATAGAAAGCATAAAAATAGTTTTTCACCGGAAATTTTGACACAACAGTTTTTCACTGAAAACTTATGCAGACACGTAATTTTATTTTTTAAATTAATTTTTCACAGGAACTTCGATATTTATTTGTTAATTATAGTTTTTCACTGGGAACATTTGAACACAACTGATTTTTTTTTAAATTACTGTTTTTTTACAGGAAATATTTGCACACGCCTGGTATTTGAAAAAACCGAAAAAAACAATAGTTTCCCGCTAGAAACTTTTGCACACATTAAAAGCAAATACCTAAACATAAAACATGGCTGTTTTTGCTTTTAATTTTTTGGATTAGACATTATTATCCGCTGTAACAATTATAAATAAATAATAATAATATTGAATATTCATAAGTATATTCATAAGTAATAATGAATAATAATATAAAAATAATACAAACAAATAATCTGGAGCGTGGAGCAGGTTTGTTGACATTGACATATATTATACATGCAAACGTTTTTTGTTTTATTTTTATGCGTTTAACATGAGTCCCGAAAGTCAAACGAAAATTTAAAAAGCGAGGCAAAACAATTTAATTTATTTAAATTCAAAGAAAAAATGTAATTTAATTATTTACTCATGTGTAACGCAGTTATTGTGTAAAGAAACAAGCCTGAAATGCGCTAGTTTATTTCTTGTGTGAAGATCTAGTAAAGACAGGACAGTGTTGCCAACATTATTTTCAAGTTTAGAATCTAGATGTTTTTAGATGTTTTTTTCAAGAAACATCTAGATTCTCCAGATGTATATCTAAAATCTAGGAAATAGATTACATACTATTAATAAATTAAATGTGACTTTAATTTTCAACATTTATTTTATTAAAATATTACTTAATTTATTAAAAATATCACTTATGTTATTACTATAAATTAAATAAAAATATTACTTGTTTGATTAAAAATCATCTAAATTGCAATTTCTGACATATAGACGCAACCAAAATCATCTAAATTGGCAGCACTGAGAAAGGGGCGTAATTCGACAACATCTAAATCGCAACACTGAGCAAGGGATGTAATTAACATTTCGGTATGTCAGTCAGTGACGGTAATCGGTGCTAGTGCATAAAAAAACAATTTGTTTTAAGTCAAAGAAGAAACATGTATTGTAATTTAATTTATTCGGATAATACGAAATTTCTAACCAACTAAACATTTCGCAACAACAACTGATGCCACTATCACAGTATACTGTCGTATTACCAGTCATCTTGTCTATATTCTCAAAGATACATACGATGCTTGCTTGGAAAGAAAGAGTGGGGAAGATCTTACGCAAACCATAGGTGAAATAAATATCAATGCTTAACTACAAGCAGAAACAGGAGCTACTTAATTAATATATGGTTCTGCTCGTTACTCCTCTCTATGCTATTCCTTGGTGGCAGGGTGGTCAGAGCATTTGCATTGTTGAGAACCCCTTTGCATCTTCAGAAGACAGCAGGTATCTAAGGGTCAGAAGCGTTTGGCTCCTTAGCTTGTACGCAGTGTTGCCAACTCAAAAAATGTTTTCGCGCTAGTTTTTTTTAAATAGCAAAAAATGGCTAAAAACTACCAAAAAGAGGCTTAAAATGGTCGAAAATAGCAAAAAAAACTAATTTAGCGCTTTTTGCACTGCCAAAACAAGAAACGCACTGAATCTAGCGCTAAATTGGCAACACCGCCTGTACGCCTGAGTAGAGCAGCGAACACCAAATTAGCCTTCACCTGCACAGGGGTTCCAACTGTGGGCTCTCGTTAACCATAACCGCTTTGAGCCGGTCTCAGCTGTCATCGAAATCTCCCCAGTGGCTTTCCCCGATTGTTTGGGATCCAAACCGATCTTCTGTAAGAAATAGCGCACTGATGTTGTTGGGAAGCCGTGGCAGCTGACTTCAATTAATCCATGGGCCAACAGCCAAAAAATCACTTATTGGTACCACCTGAGGTGGCAAAGTCTAGTAATGATTTTTGTAATCTTCCATGTGTGTTGGACCTATTCTGATATGATAGCCTCTGCGGACTGGCAGCTTAGTGGTAGATACCGTTTTATGACTTTTATACCCATACCCTCGTATACAGGCGTCCGGACAACGAAAATGTCTGTGCACATGATATCTCCCAATGTTTGTTGCGGATCTATGCACAATTACCTCCCCAACGTCGTGGTTATTTGCCCCCCATCACATAATGTCGCCAAACTTTCATGTCTGTTCTCACGATATCTCCCAAAGTTCTCACTGCATTTCTATGACATTTTGTGGAAGGGTAGACAATGGTCTACGAAAGAAGTCAGGAGACTTTGGAGCGGATCCATGGACAATTATCTTCCCTACGTCCTAGTTAACTGTCGGAAACCAAAGATATGTCCACACGGTATATCCGAAAGTTCTCAATGAATTCCAATGACATTTTATAGAAGGGTGGGAAATAGGCTACGAAGGGTGGGGAATAGGCTACGAAAGAAACTTTGGGGCGAATCCATACACAATTATCACTCCTACGTCCTAGCTAACGCACAATAGCTCTAAAGGTTCTCTGTCTGTCCACAGCATATCTCCACAAGTTCTCTATAAATTTCAATTTTGTGGAAGTGTGGGCAATAGACTACGGAAGATGTGTTTAAACTTTTGAGCGGATTCATCAACAATTATCATAATTGTCAGTCCAAAGGTGTTTCACTTTAAAACAAGGATTTGACATTTGATTGTAAATAGCTCAAAATGACTTGCTCTGGGGCCTATGGTTATATCGTTAACTTTACTCAGCATGAAATTTCTTTTCCAACGATATACAATATGCCCATATTTGATGAAAAAAAAGAATTCTGGTTCGGGCGCCACAGCGAAAATTCGCCATTATGAAAAATGGCGTTAAAGATTTATTTTACAACTGGAATGACTACCCAACTTATTTTTCTTCACCGAAGGTTCCTCTAGCATGTCCAATTGGTTTCATTACTCAACTCTTTCCCTTTCACAGCGCCAGGACTAATGGGTGCAAAAACAGGTTTCCTGCAAAAAAAATGAAATATCTGCTCATTTGGAAAGGTTATATTATTCTACTACTGTTGGTATATCAAATAAAATGACACCATTGAAGTTTTGCCCGTGTGGTACATTGTTCTTTGGACCAACTTTAAAAAATACTCTAATTTGTTGCACCTTAATTTATTGGTTTCTCTCAAATTATATTTACTAGATAAATATATTTAGTCTAGTAAATATAATTTTAAAGAAACTAATAAAATCGGGTGTAACGCATTAGAGTAGGTTTTTTTAAAAGTTGGTCCAAAGAACCATTTTCTTTTCAGTGTACCGTACCATGGACTAAATGGAGAATAAAGTTGTGTGCCTCCCTTTGACAAGAGTCTCAGCGATCAAATCTTGGTACTTGGCTTTCTTCAGTTGGTGATAGATGGATAGCCTGTCCACCCAGGGCACTGTGAGTTTGGCTACTAAGATGGGTTTTGTGCTCCTGGATAGAAGAATCATGTCTGGCCGGAGTGAGGTTACTGCCACTCTCCGGAAAACGTCTCTTCTTCAAGCCCACTTGCTTCTCCCAGTCAGAAGCTCGATGCAAAATAGAAAGCGTGTTATTGTCAGTTGTTCTTTCCCTGGGAGCCTTATATCTAACTACAATTGAAGTACACATATCTGTGAGTGCGTGTGTATATGTATCTCTGCGTGTGTGTGAAGCGCGATTGATCGACAACTGGTTGATATTCGTCAGCACACAAGGCAGTTCAGTGTCCAGTTTGAAATTGTTTGGATCAGCGGTTCTCGATAATTTAATAAAAATAGAGATTATAGATCTTTCTTCATAGTTTCTATAAATTATCTCCCTTGACTTCCTCTCTTTTGAATTATCTAAATTTAGATATAAAATATCTAAATTGGTAACACCGAAGAGAAGTAACCAAAATACTTAGTTACCATAGTTTCATACGACGGATGGAAAATTATTTTATATGACAATTATGGCACGCTGCTCCACACACTATAAAGTCCGGCCCCTTCCAAATATGCATGTTGTATAATAAATACCAACGCAAGCGCTTAGAATAAGGCAAGACTATCCACCATCTTTATTGTCAAGAATGAGTGAAGAGTGAAAATATATGTAAACATAGCGTGATTTCTCAACAGAAAATGTGTTTTTCTTGACATTGGCAGTGAGTTCGATCTTCAATGCAGGGTCGTCTTAAAAATATTTTAGGACCCCTGGCAAATCAATGATTTGGCCCCGGGCCGTAGTGCCGACCCTATTTTAATACATGGATTCAATAGAGAGTCAAGAACTGATTCAAACATCAATGTAAATATAGGTTTTGAGAAGGTTCTCTATGTCTGCTATTTAATAATAGGAAGCATAATTTTAATTTTTCAAATTGAATTTCGGGCCCCCTAAAATTGTGAGGCCCCCAACAACTGCCCAGTGTGCCCATGCGATAAGACGGCCTTGCTTCAATGGGTGCTCCAATCGTAAGTTGTTTTGAAAATGAGAGTCGCAATTGATTCACCATGAAATACCCTACCCATTCTGGGGGCAGAAAATCATGAAAATTATGTATCCATGATTGGCTAAAACTGCGTTTCAGGGCATATAGTGGCAAATTTTGGCCGAATCGTTCACTTTGTGATACAAACACCAAATTTTGCCCAGAGACTCATCGGCGGTTAGTTGATATAAAAATAACGTTAGCCACTTGAATATCAACCTGTAATGCCGTAGGCGAGGTCGCTCTTATTAAATGTATTGATCACAGAACTGTCCCTTATCTTGGAGACTATTAAGGACAGAAGCATGCAGTTTTCATGCAGATTGAAGATTCATATAGATTTTAAAAAACGACAAAACCCGCCTGCTAGAATCACAGAAGCAGCTGCATGACACAGGTATTCAAAAGACCGAGAAACACCATATCCTATTTATGTTTGTCTGTCTTTGCAAAGACAAGAAATAAACATCTCATTGAAATGTGGTATGACAATCGACTTCATATGACAGGATGCTTGAAATAGCAGCACAACTAGGGGATGTTGTGATCACCAAGTATATTTAAGATGGTGTAGTATGGCCTCCTATCTTAACGAAAGGGTTATTCACAACAGCTGCCATGGACAATATTGATCGTAACCCAATTTCCACGACAGCACAGACATCATTCCAGCTCAGATAACAAAGGTCAGTTACGCTGCAATATTCAAGATGGCAAGATAAACACGATCCCAGTGCTTCCCGGGTCATTCACTAATATTCCCCAGACTCATTTCACTGTAAAGAATCCTTAGACCACCTGTTACTGTTTCCAGATGTCTCTTCAACACTCACTTTATTCAAACCAGTCTTTGAACTTGAGTATGAATGGATTGAAAAGGTGAGATTCGCTGAAGTGAATGTGACATGTGTGATGTCGGCCCCTGGCGACGCAAGGGAGCAAATACCTCGAGTTACCTCCCTTGCCACAACCCATAAGACGGAAGTCATGCGCCAGGCAAACCGGGGGAAAATAAAGTGAATCACACAAAGTGAGGTGACGATCAGTCTCCTTTCCGACGGTGATCAGTTAACATAACATTTGTCTTTGTCCTTGTTCCTTTTGCTTCATCTTCCTTTTCAGTGAGATCCCACGAGCTGGGAGACACTACAACATGGCCCTCCTACTATGCATAACACAAAAGAAAAAAGCAAAGCATCCTTGATGATTCTACGTAGAGATGAAGCTCATTCTATGACTATAATAAAAGATGTGATGGCAAAGATTAAGGGAACGGTGGATTTCCTTAATCCAGGACAAGTACCTGTCATAATTGCCAAATGCAGTAGCTAAGCAGATTCAGTGGCCGTGGCCAAAGTTCTATAGCGAAGAGAGGTTTGTCCTCGTGTTTGGTGGTCTACACTACTTCAGGGTTGTGGGTGGACAGGTGCTCTTGTTGAATCTGGTGTAGCATCCAAAGCTACAGCAGATTCGTTCTTGTCAGTTTCTAGTGTCACGTCAGGCACACCATATAACAGCCTGCAGTCTCTACAAGCTCTTGATAGCAGCTTATGAGGAATACACTAAAGAGACTGTCGAGAGTTAGTAATTGTGCAGGGATTTGATAAAACAACTGCAAAAGTCATTAAATCTCCAGACACTTCTTACTTGATTGATATAAGATCAGATTCTTGATGAGATTCTAAAGGATTCTACCTTAATCGGTTTATTCTTTTATGAAATGGTATAGTTTTTTTTAAATATAATAGTCCGGGGGCCAGTAGGGGCTACCGTGCACCCCCCCCATGATTCTACTTTTAGGGTACCAAAATGTTCCTTAGGATGTTCTCTTTCAGAAAAAAGATGTTCCCAAGAAACAAGTTGGGAAGAACTACCTCATTTGCATAAAACAAAATGGTCGCCAGCATACACCAACAAAACAGAATTTCATATCTCGTCTCCCAGTTGACATATCTGAGTACTTTAAAAGGCTATATCATGGGTTTAAGACATGAGGAATTCAAAAATCAACTTTATTTTAATTCACAGTCCAAAACGTAAAGTTAGTATTCAGCATTTTAGGAGAAAACCAATACACAGTTCACGTTTTCGGCTGTAACTTTCTAATCCCAAGGGATACAGATTGACAAGATATACCGTTGAAGAGCTGAGGGATTTCTCTTTCTAATGATATGTATATGTATATACCTCCATAACCATAGACTTTGAACTGTGTACTCGGGATCTCCTGTAAGATGCTGAAAACCTTGCTTCACTTTTGGGGCCGTAACTTTTTAATCCCAACAGATACACATTGTGAATGTGCGCCAATGGATACAGATTGACAAGATATACCGTTGAAGAGCTGATGAAATTCTCTTTCTAATG
>VCCN01006457.1:1800461-1819195 GCA_006491835.1 Architeuthis dux | reverse complement strand
AAAATTTCAAATCTTTTGTAGGTGATTTTGTTGAGCTGATCGTCTTCCCAAATTAGAAAAATGGGTTTCAGGGCATATCCGCTACTGAAATGAAGTGTTGTGGAAGTCTATTTTTTCCAAAAGTTTTGTATGTGGGGAGAGGGGGTACTTTTAGTAGAGCTGGGTTACATGCTCCCTCAGAAAACATCAGCTACTGAAATTAAGATAAATAAAAAATTTTCGGAAAAGTTCTGAAGGCCTTGAAGGTTGTCATGTGTTGAGACGAAAAGATTTAAAACCCGGAAGACGTTCAGCAAACAGTATAAATACAAATTCTGAGTGTCTTAAAGAAGACCCTGGAACACCCCCTGGATCCGCCCTTGCTAGGGACCGCACTACTTACCTTGTACCGAGTGACGATCCTATTCCAAAGTAGGAGCTTCACCTGTAATTGTCCCCAGATTGGACAAAGCTCCCAGATTGTCCATTTTCTCTGAACGCATATTTATAACACCATTGCACAACAAATTGTTGATAAGTAAGGCAATCTTTATGTGGATTTTTCAAATATTTTAAGAACGTTTTCCTTATTAGAAGATAACCACTTGGACATCTTTTATAGTAATATACTAATTTCGGCGTTCTTTCGTAAGATGTCGAGGTAACTCTGAATTCGTGACCTCATCGCCGAAACTCAACTAAGAAAGGATAGATTAGAAAGCATAAATAATGAACAATATTAACGGGAACACCATTGAATGCAGTTGGTCCAACATTTAAACCATGTATTTATTTAATTCTATATATAAATTTATCATTATTTATTTATATAGTATTACAAAGCAACAAGGAATTAATAATTTCTCTCCTGGTTCTTTGGATTGTCCAAAATATGTTTTAGTTTGTAAAGCTCACGACCAATCACAAGAGAGACGACATAAGTTTCTGGGCACGCATCCATCAGTCTCGCGGGACTATGGACGCGCGCCCAGAAAGGGGTTTGGTACTATTTGGCGTGGGCGTTCTGGCGTCAGCGTTAAGGCGTCAAACCTGTTTTAGCGTAAGCCAATTTGGCGACTGACGTGTTATGAAAAAAAGGTGAAACTTAAAAAAGCCTTAAAACTGTAAATTTAATTTTATTGAAACAATATTGAAACAATATTGTTGTGCTGTAAATAAAACTTATAGTTAAAAAGAAATTAAACGACGGTTTTTATTTAAATTTACTCTCATAATTCAGTTTGTTTGGAGTAAATTAAACAATAAAGTAGTGAACGTTCCGAATTGACTAAGATTTAATTAACAAAAACTAATTTACCTTTAATTTTTATTAACATTCAATCGATTTTTTTTATTTCAATTAAAAAAACAAAACATATATAAATTTTGAGCAATTTTACATTAAATAAAACCTTACATTTTGACATTCAATTATTAATAATAGTAATATACTTTTCAGTTCTATTTAATTTAGATAAGACGTGTTTACCTTGGAGTTTTTTTAGTCATACTTAATAGAATTTGACCTCTATTTAAATTAATTCTAATTTAATTGAACAAACCTTAAATTCCTTCAAAGTTGACTAATATTCATTAGACTTTTTAATTAATTACAAAAATTAAAATTATTATTTTTATTTCGCAGTTTATTCGCTCGATAACATCATGGGTTTGGAAACAAACAACTATATTATTTATTTATTAGAAAAAAATCAAATTATTTTTCGTGTTCGTAGGTACTAAATACAGTATTGACTGTATTATATACGCAAAGGTAATTTTTATTTTTTACGACTAAGTTATGCTATTTTCTTGCAATTAAAACTTCGTTTTAATTTTTTTTAATAAAAAATAAAATGTCTGTTGATCATCCTTACAGTTTGAAATGTTTTTGATACCTACCTAGTTGAGATGGGTAACATTAACATATAAATTATACCATTTTATGCGGACATATCTTTGGGTTATATATGCAAAATGTAGAAGGTATATCTGGTCTACACTCTTAGATATTAACAAAAACATAGCGTGACACTAATTTATATATAGTAGATTAGCACATCGATAATGCGAGATTATTTTACGTATGATAATTTATACAAATATATATTTTAGTATAAATGTATGTATTGCAACAAAAAAAACCGCATAACTTCAACGAAATTCATTTCTTTTTTGTCGATTTTCTACAACATATTTTCTGTTTTTTAATGATTTAAAAACAATACGGCAACAAATTGGGCAAAAACAATTTTGTTTAATGAGAAAAACATCTGTTTTGTTCATGAAAAATCAGAGATACCTTTATTTAGTTGAATTGTTTCCGTGCTACTACTGAGACATCATCAGCAGTAGTAATAGTGATGTAGACGCGAACGCACAGACACGGTAGAGCCTTGCTTTACCACCTTCATCTTTTACTGTTTGCTTTAGCGTGACAGAAGCCAACCAACCAATAAACAAAAAAGTGACAACAGCTATTGTAAGATGTTTGTATATATTTAAGAAAAAAAAGAAGAAAAGAACCCGTTTACTTGTGGGCTTTTCTCATTACTAATGATGATAATTACGTTCTTGACAAATTTAATATTTGTTACAATTAAAAGGGATAATTATTCGGTCTCCAAAAATGCATCAGTACTTTAGTTTCCGAACAACTTAGTGTGTTTGTGTATACTAGGTATTATTTATTTTAGGAGCAAAATGAAATCCTGGATGGAGTTTATTAAGGTTTATTAATGATCAATTTCCCCTTTCATGATTAGTTTATATAATTGCCTCTCGCCGTGTAATAATTACCGTATTTCACTATGAATAATTTGCATTTTGAGCTAAAAAATCCAGGTGCGTATTATCAATGGAAACATGATTGTTATACATGTTTGTATATACGGGATAATGCATTTTTCATTCGAAATTGAAGCTCAATCGGGGGGGGGGGTTCTATGGTAATGAATTATACATGGTGAAATACAATAAAGAAAATCTCGATTTTAATAATCAACAACCGGTTGTTCATGATACTTACATGACTTTTAATCATTCATCCATAGATGTTATAAACTAGTATTTTGTAAGCCTAAAAAAAAATAGTTTCCATATTGTCTACTTAGGTGAATGCTTTATGAAACTATTCTCATCGTACAAATTGTAATCATATATATAATAAGAGCCGTGTATGTCACATTTATGGTATCAGTGGCAACCATCAGCCCCTCTCCCTTCCTAACTTCTTATTAAACTACCTAACTTTCTTCCCCGCTCTTTCTACCCTCTTATTAAACTAACTAACTTCATTTTCTCCCCTCCTACCATTTTATTATACTACGTAACTTTCTTTTCTCCCCTCCCCATCGTATTTGTCACACTTATAGTGTCAGTAGCAGCCATCGGCCAGTCCTGTTGTTGTACACTTATGATAACCGTCAGCGAAGCGACGGGACATGGACTAGTACCTATAATTGGCTATTGGGCAAGTAGCTTATGTTGACACCACAGTGGTATTTATTGTTTATGGTTAGCCTGGGGTAAGTATTTATGGCTTATGATGAGGATACATTTCACAAAATATTGTTAATATCTCTTGGCTTTTAAATGGAACATTAACAAGCCTGGCTGCTGCAGGGTCAGACTCTACTTCTATTCCAACTGAGGATGATTACTACAACTTTTGTATTGTATGGATAATAAATAGAAAATTATAAAAAAATATTTTTTTTTGTATAAATGTATTTATTTATTAGAATGAAATAAGCCCTTGCGTATCTGTAAGAATTGTCAATTTAGTTCAGTTGGTCTGTTAATGTTCACTTTTACTCCCCTAAATATGGTGAGGATTGTTCTTTTTATTCTCGTTACGATAGGAAAACAAAGTCAACTCCAAATTTGGACTGGATTTTGACAATATGAAGAAATACCTCCAAAATGAAGGCTTCATGAAACTATTTGAAAACAAATCATTTACCATTAACTTTATCAAAATACGGAATGACTTTTAAAAAAAATATCTTGATTTTAGTTTGATGATAAAATAAAGCACGATTTTGCTCTTAATTAAAAAAAAAATCACATGTTAGTACAGCAATACCTTGAATAGTGCGGTTAAATTGTTCCCAGATTCGTCCGTACTGTTCAAGGTCTTATAATTTAATGTGTTTTTCAGCTTAGTTACATTAATATATATATATCTTAACCGTACTACATAAGTCCCCCGCAGTATACAAGGTATTTCTGTAATTCGTTCCAACCGAAAACGGGTAATTAAAAAAAAGAGAGCATAATCAAAAATCTTACTCTTCATTACACTGTGCAATTTCTTTTGTTCCTGGGTAATGAGTGCTATTTTCTGATTGATTGTCTAAAAAGTATAGAAAATGTCAATTATTCCCTTCAAACTTTGCTTTTGTGACCAGGACAGACATTTTCTTATTTTTAATTGGACAACGGGCAAATTTGCACATTTGTAAAGCAAGAAAAAGAAATACATATGAATATCACTATCCTGGCCAAAATTTGAAGGGAATAATTGACATTTTCTATACTCTTTGCACATAAGCAATCAGAAAATAACGCTCACCATCCAGCAACAAAATCGCGTTGCACGGGGTAAGTGATACGTAAAAAAACAATGCGTAACAAACAAACATTAAAACAGTTTTAAAAAAAAGAATAAAACATTAAACATTGCTTGCAATTTAAAAAAGGTTTTATTTTTTTGAGAAATTCCGTGTAGTTTGCACCATTCCTTTCGTCTTTTTGTCTTCAAGCATGTCTCTGTAGCATCGAATAGAATTCTCTAAGTTTTGACGCACTTTGATGCTTCGTTCAACATTAGGATCGGCGTCCATGAGGAAATCAGAAGCATCTTCTATCTTCCGAATGAAAATTGAAAGTTCTTTTGTAGGCACATCAGCTTCTTCAACATCTTCATCTCCTTTTTCTTCATAAGCATATTGCTGCTCTAACTCCATGAGAGTTTCGTCGTCCAAATCATTTGAATGGGATTCAATGCATTGTCCCACATCGGTAGAATCTAAATTTTCAAACCCAAGATCTTTCGCCATCTCCATGATTTCTTCTGAAACTGCTGGAATATGCGCTTCAAAACCAGGGATATCATTGGCAGAACGTGGCAAAATATTTTGCCACACTGCTCGCATGTTGTTAGGAGTCACTTCAGACCAAGATTCGTAAATGTTTTCAATAGCATCCTTAATGTTGTAATTTTTCCAAAATTCAGTCAAAGTTATTGCACTCTCCCTGGTGGCTTTTAGAGCTTGAGAAAAAGTTCGTTTCAAATAATAGGCCCTAAACGTAGCTATAACGCCTTGGTTCATTGGTTGCAAAATTGATGCTGTGTTGGGAGGGAAAAAAAGAACCTTGACATTTTGGTGCACGTCAGATATGGCAGTAGGGTGGCCTGGTGCATTGTCTAATAACAACAAAATTTTAAAATCAATGCTATTATCTTTACAATAGCGTTCAACCTCAGGACAAAAATAAGTCGTGAACCATTCTTCAAACATTGACCGAGTGACCCACGCTTTTTTATTTGATCGCCAATGAACAGGTAAAGCGCTTTTTGAAAAGCCTTTAAGAGCCCTTGGATTTTCAGTTGTATAAACTAACATTGGCTTCAATTTAAAATCGCCCGAAGCGTTCCCTCCTAGTAAAAGTGTCAAACGGTCTTTTGAAACTTTATATTCTGCTTGTGATTTTTCCTTTTCTGCTAAAAAAATTCGCGACGGCATTTTTTTCCAATACAATCCCGTCTGGTCTACGTTAAAAATCTGTTCATCCCGGTAGCCTTCCTTTTCAATAAGTTCTTTTAATTCACTGGGGAATTTTGCAGCAGCATCGTAGTCAGCACTTGCACTCTCAACTACACTTCGGGGATTATGAAGTCCCATACGTTTTTTAAAGTTGAAGAACCAGCCACGACTTGCTGCAAAAGTTTCACTGGTTTCTCCTTCATTATTTACATTTCTTCCGTTTTCTTTTATCTTGTCAAAGAGACTCATTGCTTTCGCCTGAATTGTCACTTGACTCAAAGGAATCCTTTTCAGGTTGCAATCTTCGATCCAGATCATTAAAAGACGTTCCATTTTTTCCATTGCAGAAGATCTATTTTTTGTGATCACTTTTGTCATGTAAGAAGCGGTGCTCATCCCATACTCTTTGATTTTATCTTTCTTCTTAATTAGTGCTCGTACAGATGACTCATTCATTCCAGTGTAACGTGCTATATTAGCAAACGATGCACCATCTTCGTACCACTTAATAAGTGTGAGTTTTTCCTCTAATGTTAACCATTTACGTTTTTTTGTGGGAACACTGTTGTCTTTGCACTTCCTCTTTTCATTCTTTTCACTCATAATCGCGTTGCAAAAGGGGTCTGCAATAATAATAGTAATGTATTTTCACAGTTCAGAGGGAATGCAAAAGAGGGGAAAAAAACGTCGTTACTCGAGTCGGCAAAACTGAAACGTGAACTGAAAATATACTTATCTGTCGGTGACAACCCTGCGTAGTTAGTTGCCGTCAATCGCCTATGCAGTCTTTTGCAAAAATACAATTAACCGTACTATATCAAAACCTGCACGAATTAAAACCGCACTATTCAAGGTATTGTTGTAATAACATTTCGTGCACTTATGCCTTAATAACAAAGTTATTAGAGTACGCTCCCTTGCCTTCGAACTCTCCTGTCAGTGGAAATACGTTTTTGACATCAACACGTGCGGTGATGACCGTAATGTAAATTCGAAGGTGATTTTTTTTATTTATTTTGTTTTAGTTAAATACAATTGATTAGTGTGGACTTTCCCCATTGCTGTGAACTGTGTGTAACGATAGAATCTGACGTTTGCAAGACTTACATAATTAAAATTATGTTATAAAAAGACCTTTAACGGTGTGATTAGTGTAAAGTTTAAATACCTCCTCTGTGTTGTTGCCTGTGCTATGGTTACTTTCGGAATTTGACTTTTTATTAATTTAAAGTAGGTGAAGGTGTCTCAGACGGTACACGAAAATAATTATTCAAGCTCATTTTTCTAATTCGAAAATGAAGTTAACGACAACTTCGTGCTCGATGTGGGTAATATTTGCAATGAAAGCAATCAGCTTCCTTTCTAAATTGTATTTGTCGTAAGACTAAATTGCCGAGCGCAGATAAATAATGTACCGATTGGAGTCTTATTTGGGGGTTGTGATTAAAATTGCACCATTTTAAAGATTATATATATAAGTTTGATGGACTTTATGCAGCGATTTGCCGAGCGGAGATACATAATGTACCGATGTGGAAGACTTAAGTTATACGGGATTTAAATTGCAGCTTGTTTAAAGATATACTCTTCTATTTTTAAATTTTAGTAACTTTAGATAGGCCCTGGTGAGTTTTATCGCCCTGCAATAAACTCCAAATAAGACTCCCATTAGGTACAGACTCCGCTCAGCAAATCCTCTCCGTTTTGTCACGGGGAATAACTAATTATCCTGAATAATGTATCCTCATTAATTTTTCTAATTCCAAAATCTCAGTTTTGATTTTAAAAGAAAAAAATCAGAATGTAGTTTTTTTTTTTTTGTAGTTATTTAATATTGTTGAACAATTTAAGAAATTGTAATAATGCTATTATTAAAGTTAACAAAAACAAACTTAGCAACTTCAAGGAATTTCTTACCTTTTTATTTTTTTTTTTTTCCAGATGTTTTACAGGAGCTTGTTACGAAGTCACTTGGAGGACATCTTCTTGTATCTTCATCCTCCAAAGTGCTGCTATTTCAAGCGTCAGTTCCACCTCCTTTCAAGTAACATCAGCCGACAGTTCCCATTGAAGTTCTGTCCAACTAAACTCCAAAAATCTTTCAAATTTCATTTTTCTCTAAGTCATCCTAACCTAATTAAGAGTTTGAGCAGCACAGATGTAAAAATCTCTGAATTTTCAAACGGTAATCAATATCCTTTGAATCCATTTCCAGAAATTGAAAATGAATACTTCCATGAGATTCTGAGAAAAAATGTACATTATCAGCATCTAATGTTGCCACATGATATTGTCCTCATTGAAGCACACAGTGTTCTGAAAAGGCAAGACATCTTGCCGCATCTTGAAGATTTTTTATCAAATTTTAACGATTATTCCAATTTTAAAATTCTTACACAATTCAACAAACTTACAAGTTTGTCACCAAAAAACCAAGATCAGTTATTTACTAATGACAAATTTGTCCAGATTTGTGAACTTTTGACCAATCAGCTTTCAGAATGGGACAATGAAGAGTTCTTTTGTTTAATGCAGGTTTTGATAAAGCTCAACTTTCGCTCCTGCATAACTCCAATCCTGCGTCCTCTGCGGTTGAAGATCAGCTCAGGATTTGATAAAGAATGTGTCAAGCGGGCACCACATTTTACCACAGAACAGTTATTCAAGGCCTGTGATTTTTTTTTCTATTTCCGCTCCAACAAGAACAGCAAATTCTGCCAAACATTCTTCAATTTGATTCAAGACAAATCCCTGAGCAACTCAGAACTTATTCTGGCTTTATTTTATGCCAACCTTTCAAGAAATATTCCGAAGAAATTTGTCAATAAAACTTTAGCGTCAGTTTCAGCAATTGCCGATAGTTTAAATTTGAATGAAATGGCTATCATTTGTCTTGGCTTTTTCAAAACAAAGTATCAGATCAGAAACATTGCTTTCTTGGAAATTTTGGTTGACAAATTGTACCGTGAAATTAATCTGATTGATCCGATAACAGTGTCTGCTTTATTTAAAGGACTACAAATTTCTACCTCAAAGACTGTTGATAAGGCTATCCCAAGTTTGTTTTCTACACTCAGTAACGTGCTGGACAGTGTAGCCAAAGAAATTCTTCATTACCCCCTAACCACATTTATGCATGTGTTTCTTTATTTTCATTTCATCCATTTTGTTAATGATGAGTTTATTGCCAAGGTGAAAGAAAGACTTGCCCAAGAAGACATTTCTCAGTGGAGAATTAAAGACATTGCCAAAATTAGTTATTCTGTTGCTAACCTTGGACCTTTACTATCTTCAATGCCTGAATTTTGGGACAAGGTTATCAAAGATTTGGAGTCACCAAAGCGGCAGATGGAAATTAGGCGCTTCCCTCAGTGTTTATTGTCAACGCTGATTGGTATGTCTTTAGTTGGCCTTTATCCTGAAAAGCTAATCGACCAAATATTTCAACCAGCAACAATGGACATTTTTGACTCAATGCGGAAAAGTGAGTACAAGGATTTTACCATTCTTATAGTTACGACATTGTGCCATTCCTGTAATTAAAAAACAAGAACCATAAATTAAACGATGCGTCCACCACCCCTACGTCCATATCTCTGATTTCCGATTTCAAAAGGATTCTAAATGAATTAGTAGTAGCATTACTATTTGTGGTGGTAGTAGTAACATGAGGAAGATAAGGATGGTTCACCAAAAATCTGGCTATTAAAAAAAAAAGGTGCTTTTGACTTGTTTTGAATTGAGATTTGGCTCTTTCCAAAAGGTCAGTTTTTTTTTGTTTTTTTAAGACACTGGTGACATCAGCTATTATGTCATGCCGACTTAGGCTGAAACAAAACAAAACAGTGTAAATTATTTATTTATAGATTTTTTTTTTTTTAAAAACAATAACAATATAAATTATTTATGGATTTTGTTTTAATAACTACATAAGGTTTAAGAATTTAAAAAAAAAAAATCAATGTAATTTTATACATAATTTAAAACAAAACAATAAAAAAGGGGGTTTTGGTGCTTCTGACTCGTTAATAAAAAAAATGTTTTTTGTTTTAATACGTACATGCTAAATGGTTTCCCCAGAAGTTTTGTGTAAAGAAGAAAAATCTTCTCATACTGATTTGATTTCTTCTTTAAGTTGTATTTTAGCTTTTAAAAAAAAATGATCTAATATGCTTATCGCAATTTGTACCGTATCCACAGACTTTTTATTTGAAGTAAGTGCTGTAAGAAAAACATGATGCTTTATTTCTAAAATTCCAATTCTTCATCTATCGCAATTCAGTTTTCTCGTTGGTGAATCTTTTCGCGTTTTTTTTTCCTTTTTAAAAAAAATATTTAGAATATTTTTACCTTCACAAACACCTTTTCAGAGTTTATGAAATAGAGTCAGTTCAGAAAATCGATTTATTTGGAGATTTACAATTCATTGTTTGTTATAAAAAAAAAACTTCATTTTATCTATCCAAAACCGAATTCCGATAAATGTGTTTTTTAGTTTTTAATATTGTTTTTATTTGTCTAAAATTAAGTTTTAAAAAAATTCTGATTCCAATTTAACTGATCAGATAATAATAGAGCAGCTTTTTACATTCAGCGATTGATTTTACTTTTATGCTAATTAAGAAGGTTCTGCTTTTATGCTCTTTAACAACTTTGATCCAAGACGTTAACTGCCGTATGTAGTTTTTAAAACAAAATCCATAAATAAGTAATTTACATTATTTTGTTTGATTGATTAGAACCTAGTCAGCATGACGTATTAGCTGACGTCACCGGTGTCTTCAAAAAAAGTGACCTTTTGGGATGAGCCAAATCTCAGTCCAAAACGAGTCCCAAGCACCAAAAAAACAAACAATTACTAAGTTTAAATTAAAGTGTACAATTTTTATCAATAATTTGTTCTGGACTCTTAGTGTATGGTTGTTTTGTTTAAGTGGGCTTTAAATGAGTATATATAACATTTTTAGCTTGAAATTGAAAAGTTTAGCTGATTTTAGCCATTTTTTAAGACAGTTTTAGCTATTAATAACTAACGATACTTGGCAACACTGTAAAAAAAAAAAACCCAAAACAAATGCTTGATATGTTATCTATTGATCAGAATAGATGTTTTTTTTAATGACATCACAGCTTCTCTTCTGACGTCATAGCAGCTGGTAAATACTTCCTTCCTCTTTCTGTTTAACCTAAACATACCCGACCAACTGAAAAGCCTCTTATAGAGATGTGTTGGAGACATCTAAAAAAAATAATTGATTTGCAGATAAATCTATTTGTAACTTAAACATTAATCATTGCCTTTTCAACTTTTCACTGTTCTAAACACAGGCCCATTATCATATGATGACTTGTGAATGAAAATTCTTGTCATATAAAGAATTTTAAAAAATGCTAACAAAAAGCAATGCAGAATTAATACGGAATTAGAAAATGTTCAAGGATCCAATGGTACTAAAGCTGCCTCTATACAGATGCTTCCAGTCAACCCTGATTTGAGTACCTTTAATTATTTCCAACCAAGCCTGAAAGTCAGAGCATAGATGCGCTAGTTCTTTTTGTGTGAAGATCTAGTAAGGGCAGTGTTGCCAACTTTACTTCCTTGTTATCATCTAAAATTGAGTCAAAAACATCTAGATTCTCCAGATATATATCTAAAATATAGGACGTATGTGACTTTAATCTTTAACATCTATTTTTTAAAAATATTATTTAATTTATGAAAAATATTACTTATTTTATTACTATAGATTAAATAGAAATATTATTTTATTAAAAATCATCTAAATAGCAACTTCTGATTTCTGGATGCAAACATCTACATTGGCAACACTGAGCAAGGGATGTAACAAACATTTTGGTATGTCAGTCAGTGTCGGTGATCGCCTCTAAAGATGCTAGTGCATCTAAAAAGAAAACCAGTTCACATTTATCAGTGGATGTTGCAGAGTTAAAAGTTAAAGGGTTCACATTTCTTGCATGTATTGTTGTGGGTTTTTGCCTCCATTGATCATCTGACCAATTTTCCTGTCTCTTCCATTTTTTTCCAGATTTCAGATTAGATTTCCGGCGTGATCTTTTCCAGTTAAATGAGAGCATTCGTCTGGAATGCCCTGATCATAATGGCTGCCTTCTGCCGGAAAATTTCCTCAGCACAGTTGCCAAGGTCAGCTGTTATTGCTTCTTCATCTTCAAAACTCACTGTTGTAATGTCCAAAAATATCCATGTTTTGTTTGTCCATTTAAATGTAAATAAAGGGAAGCAACTGCGCCCTATCATGACCATTAATGACCATTAATGAAAGTTCGCCTCGATCTGGTAAACAGAAGTTTCAGCACTTGATTACCAGCAGCGATTTCGACCACACTAGTTCTCTGTGTCTCTTCATTTTCTATCAGTATTAATACAGTTAAAACCAACAGCGGATCAAGTTTACATCAGGCACCTTAAAAATTGTCGAATCGAAAAGGGACACATTTTGCCTTGATACCGCTTGTTTGAAGTTACTTACATTCGATAAAAAAAATAGGTTTTTTTTTTTTTTTAACTAACAAATCTTTGAAGTTACTAAGATACTTTCTCATATTCTTCATAAAACTAGGTTTTGGTTTTTATAGCGATTATTAGAGTTTAAATTTAAGTCATTCAGTAACTGTCATCTTAGCGCAATACAAAAATAGAAAAAGAAGGTTGCATTGAAAACACAAAAAATACTTTTTATCTAAGTATCTTAGTAACTTTGAAAATTTGTTAGTTTAAAAAAATTTTTATCAAATGTAAGTAATCTTGAACAATTTTGGTATCGAGGCAAAATGTGTCCCTTTTTGATCCGACAATTTTTAGGGTGCCTGATGTAAACCTGATCCAATACATCTAACAAACTAACAACAAAAGTAAAGACGCTACAATTGTTAAGATAAGAAAAACTAGAAAGCACTCAGAGAGCACATACCTCTGCCTATGCCATTCACTAACTAAAAACAGAATGAAAATCAGTTATTATATAGCTACCATGCTGGGGAGGCAACTGTGTAAGTTTTGATTTTCCATATTTTGGACTATTGTTTTAATATATGAAAAAATATCTCTCAATGAAAAAGATTTAATCAATTCTCCTTTAGCTCATGGCTCATCCTTCCACACAATGTCATTGAAATTCATTGATAACTTTTTTGAGATATTGATATTTAAAGAAAAAATCTTTTTTTACTTTTTTACCATCTCTTTTCTTTTCTTCCAGAACCATGAAATATTTGGAAAGCTGCCTGATGTAAAGACTCCTTTTAGAAGTCTTTCACAGAGGGACACCATTTTCTTTGAGCTTGTCCAGAACCTCAACAAATTGTTTACAAATAAACAGAAATATTTAGTAGATTTTCTGCTGCCACATTTTCAAACTGCAGGTAGGTGGATTACTGTCAGCAATTTCTATCTTTATTGTTTCTGATGATGAGAAAACATTCAGATAAAAGAATTACTTAAACGTTTGAAAAGAGAATTGAGTGGCCGTGCATGATAAGTGCCCAACAAACCATTCCTAAAAAATTAATATTTTCGTTATTTTTAGAGCTACAATGCTGTTTTTTTTATTTTGAAGCTTGAACACGCTGCATTATTATGCAGTGTTCAAGCTTTAAAAAAACAAAAAACCGAGCATTGTAACTCTAAAATTAACGAAGATATCAACTTTTAAAAATGATTCATTGGCCACTTATCATGCGCGGCCACTCAATTATTTTATGACAGTTTGTTACAAATACTTGCATATCTAAAGTCTTTAGAATTTCTTAGATGAAGCGTTATTAATTTTTGACTAGTATTTCTTCCATCTGATTTCTGTTGCTTTTTATTGCAACTATTTATTGCAATTTGCAATCAATCACCTGAATCTTTTTCTTTCTATATATTTTTTTTCTTCTTCCTGTTAATAAACATAGTAATGTTAGTGTTATTCAGAATGCTACCCAAATATCCTGATGTAAAATAGAAGAGCCTTAATTGTGGGTAAATGTCTTTTGTGGTGGTTGGTGGGCGATAAATTATTTGGTATCAGAAAAGTTTTGTGCCCCAGTCAGCGAATATAAGAATTAGTGGAAAAGTCTATCGGCCAGGATTCAGAGGGTGAAATGCTAAAAAAATTCTATAAAAGCCTATATCTGGAAACTTAATAAGTAGACACAAGTTTTTTTTGTTTTTTTTTTCCCCCGAGGTGTGACTCTGACCTGGGCTCCAATACTGTCAGGTTACTCCTCTGAGGGGGTAGCAGACCTCTACAGTCAGTGCACATCTGCTTCTGTTGGAGTGTCTAGGATCTCTGCTTAAAGTTGCAGACAGCTGTATTGTCCTGATTCTCCTTCAAAGGGATGGTAGAACTCTATAGCCAGCTCAGACAACTACCAACTACGGAATGTTCACATTCTGTGGTTTAACCACAGGTCAGCCATATTGTCAGAATATTCCTGCAAAGGGGCAGCAGACCACCATAGCTAGCTCGGGCATCTGCCAGGAGAAGAACACTCCTGTCAAACCTACGACCTAGGGACCCTGCTCCTATTCGTGCCACCATGGGATACAAACCCTTGGTACTGGGCAAGTGGCACTTCACCTTAAAACTTCATTGCTTGGGCTGGAGGGTTATTCCACACACAGCCCCCCCCCCATCTATGGTCCTACTGCTGTGGGAAACCCTTCCAAAAATCTTTGTTCGCAAAGCTATGTCATTTATTTAACTGAAATAAGAAGATAAGTAAAAAAAAAAAAAAGAAAGAAGAATTAGTCTCCACATATAAATTCTCCACCAGGTGAACTTTTTTCAGACCATCTGTTACACTAGGAATGACAGACATCATGCTGAACTCATAGTGACAGCTGATTGCATAAAAAAAACAAAATCCTATCAAGCCAAATCATAATATTCATGTATGGTCTATTTTGTTATTTTCAACAGTTACTCAACAGCAATATTAAAAAAAAAACCCTGATGAATTAATTCCTACCTCCAACTTGTTTTCATTGGCTAAAGATCTTGTTGCATTTTGTTGCAGATGAGATGAAAAGTTTATATTTGTAAGATTATTTGAGTTAATGTAAATTATTTTTTAACTTTCAGATATTGAAATCCGTATCGATGTTCAAGGTGAGGCAGTTCCCTGCAAATTATGGAAATCCACGAAAACAAAGGCAGTCAAAACTCCAATCACTGATTGCCACCTCACTGGTCTTCTCTTTCATTTGACCAATGGAAATTCATTTCAAAGGTATTGGTTGTTCACCACTTTTTTATTAAATTTGACTGGTTTTATACCTTCATCCTAATTTTAGTTGTTTTTATACAACTTATTAATTCGGACCACTGTTTCTACGGCAACGAATAACAGCGCAATCAGAAATAAAGAGTAAACCTTTCGTGAACTCAGTCTCATTGCCAGAGGGAGTCTAGTTTACACTTAGCTGCTTTTACCAATCGGCCACAAAGACTTCATGGATTAGCAGAAGCTGATTTACACTTATAAACTCACTCCCTCTAACCGACTCTCTGTGCCATATTTTATGTTGTTTTGTTATTGGTTGTTATTGAAAATTATCTCCCTTGATTGTAAAGGCAAATTTTAACTCTTAAATTCATGAACTCTTTTGTGAATTGAATGAAAAAAGAAAGAAAATTTACCTAAGTGTGTAAGGGGAGTAACTTTCATCGGATGTTATTTCCCTTCATTCAAGATTTGGATTTTTTAATATGAATTTAAGAGTTAATGCTGCAGTTATAATATGAGGTGATTTTGTGCAGTCTAGCTGAGATATTAGAATTTTCTCTCAAAAATATAAATGCTCTCTTACTATGCCATTGCTGATATGTGTACCTGTCAATTAGTCAGAATAAAAAAATGAGTCTCGCTAATGTTTTACTTGTAATGTAGATAAACAGTAGACTCCCTGGGGGGCAAGGAATGAAGTAGACTCCCTTAGGGGCAAGGAATGAACCTTTAGTTGGCACAAATGTCCAACCATCTAACCATCTAACCATCCAACCATCCAACCATCTAACCATCTGCAAATGTAGCCAATTCAATCTGGCTTAAGTAACAAAACCTTGGTAAATACCAAAAAGGTAAGAACAATTGCAAAAAAACAAATAACACCAGTTAGAGATTTTATCATAAACAATGGTAAAACAAAGATGGGGGTGGGGAAAAAGGCCACAAAGATGAAGAAACTGGTCTTAAAGAATCAATGTATAATAGGAACAACATTTAATCTCATAAATTCAGATAAAAATTGTGCATTGTTTTCTTTCAGATATTGAAATTTATTTTGATGTTAACAGAGCTGCAATGATAATTTTTTTCACAATACAAGATTTATTTAAATAAATGTCAAAATTAACCTGATGAGGGCTAATTAATTCGCTGATTGGAAAAATAGAAACTGCAATATTCACTGTACATTGAATTACTGCATTGTTTAGTTATTTTTTCATTTAATACATTTAGAATGTATTTTACATTTGAAGGTATGTAAAATGAAAAGTTTTTTTTACATGAATTTCTATTTTTATGCAAATTTAATCTATTTAGAACATTCTTTCTTAATATTGGGAGGGAATTGTGAACTTTATGATACAAGCATGGTAACTGTGAAATGTTGTTTTTATATAATAACAATATTTTCAAAACTTGCAAAAATTGAAAACCGGCTGTATTTTTTTGTTTATTAATTTAAGTATAGTCTAATGTACGGATGTACGAAAGCAACAAACGTTTGTCTATAAAATGCATAATTGGCCACATTACTCCCTTTCCCTCTCCACCCCTTCTGGGCTGATAGATGGTTACTAGTGACTACCATAACATTTTTTAAATGTCAACACGATCATTACCTCTCCCAAATTGTATCCTCTTTGGAGGGTCAGGGGGGAACAGTGTTGCCAAGTTGCCTCACCGTAAAATAGTAAATAAGACTTTGAAACAATCAGTACTACATTGTAATTCATGAACATTTGTTTTTCTTATTTTAGACAAAAATATGGTCTTTTTCCTTTCTAGCCCCAAAACTCCAAAAACTTCAGAACAACATTTAAAAAAATTTAAATAAGCTTTAAAAAATCATTACGGAAATGTTATGTATCAATGTTGTGCCAAACTGAAGACTATCATGATATACCGATACACCAGTGAATCGTTGCACCTCTAGTTAACAGTAAAGCAATTCCAAGCAACTTAGCAATATTTGAAAATATTCCTTCTCCTTGAAGCCTGTTGCACTTTCAAATTTATTGATTTTTCTAATGAATTTTAATTTCTCAAAGTTGAAATCATTTTGCTAATTCTATTAACTGTAACATCTGTTTTATTCATTTTATATGTCCATCTCTTTTTAGAATAGCTGTGGTTCTGTTTGGGCCAAACTGCTATTGTCGAGTTTATGACCCAGAAAAAAAAAGTCTATCTTATCACCTGCTTGGCCTTCACCTAACAAAGCTGCGACAATTAGAGAAAGAAGGATTTAAAGTGGTGGAAGTAAGTGAACTGATTTTTATTCAATTGAGAAAGATAGAATGTTTGGGAAATATTTTTGTTACCAAGTAACTATTTCCGAAGGGGGAAAAGAGATCCACAGTTTAACTTTTGGAAGCGGTCAGGACGAATAGAAGAAGTAAAATCTCTTACCTGTGTCTAACATTTGTTTGCGAAAAAATTCCTTCTCTTCATGCGACTTAGACCTTTTGGTCTCTCTCAATTATCCTTGGTGACAGGTTTATGGTAAAGCTAATTCCTGTCTGGGGGGGGGGGTCCAGTATGCAATGTAAGTTTATGCTAAATTGTCTCTTAGTTTGTGTCCAGCAGAATTCATGATTGTTTTTTAAAATTTGGACTTTTTAGTGATCACTGCCCACCACTTTAATTTACAAGGTAAAAAGAGGCATATATAGGTGGCAGTGATTCATAATTTCCCTTGGAATGCTAGTACATATTATTGTTGATATCTTCTGTAATTTTTAGATGAGCCATTATCATTCCAAGGGTTGTTCATTGCTTTTGTTGTAAGATTTTATCACAGCAAAATACATGATTTGTATGTTTGTGAAAATATTATATTGCAAACTGTTATGAAGAACTTCACATCCACAGTTTTTTCATGCAAAGATGGTGGCATGGAGTGTTAATGTGAGTGGTGTTATTGGCGTTCCGGAAGTGTAGTGGCGGACATTGGTACTTAGTCAGGACGAAAAAAGAATGGAGGGTAGAAGATGAACAGTGTTGTATTATGTGAAGCGAGTCCTATGGAAATTATACAATGGTAGCAGAGCGTAGTTCCGATCTACAGACCTCTGGGTTATGGGCCCAGCACACTTCCACTGCACCTATCTAAGCTGAAGATAAAACTCTGAGTCAGAGATAGAGAAAAGCTCTGAAAGAGAGAGTTGATCTTATTTGATCAACAGGAGGTGTGGAGTGGCGTAGCGGTAAACGGAATTGGCAAACCAAGTTCAAGTTTTAACTGAGGTTGCTTAAGTTCACTTCACACTAATGCCCTTGGGTATGGCATGAATTTACTTCTCCCCCTAGCTACAGGTAAATAGCAGGGTAGTTGGAGCCCTTTAAGGCAGTCCATCATGGGTGTGAGGCTAGCAACTGCGCCCTATAAAAACCTTCTTGCTACTGAAACCACAATGTAACCCTATGAAGTTGTATCAGTTAAAAGAGAAAGTGATTTTCATCCCTCTAAAAGAACTCTTTTAACAAAATAAGTGACAAATGTTTGTGGAAGAAAGTCTTACTATTAATATCATTCTGTTGGAGAGAAAATATTTTTCAATGTAATTATGATAGCAAAGTTAAATAAAAAGAATGACAATGTTTAACGACTTAACTGTCAAAAAAGGATCGCATTATAAGGACTGATTTGACCGATCACCGCTTTTTACCTTTATACTAAGGCTGACGCCAAAGTGTTTGTTTGAGTTTTAGTAAAAACAATTATTTTTA
>VCCN01006457.1:1778762-1796342 GCA_006491835.1 Architeuthis dux | reverse complement strand
CAGAATCAAGTTGTCTCTTATTACTAATGCCTTGATACCCTGAATTCAGAGAACTTCCTGTCAGTTACTCTAAAAGACAGGATGTAAGATTTCACAAGTATTAACTGAGTAGCAATAAGACAACTCTTTATTTTAGTTTGAAATTAGTTTTTCTTTGCGTGGGTTTTGAGGTAACAAACCTCACCAATCAAGCTTTGAGATAGAACCCCAACAAGTACAGTGGATTCTGATTGAGCAGACCACATTTCGGTCCTTATAATCAGGCATGCCTTCGAATTTGCATAAAAAGGACAATCTGATTTTAAAAGTTGATTTTGTTATTGCACAATTGTTCCTAAGCAGCTAATCCTTGTAATAAATGTTTCATTTAACTGAAATCCACTGTAGTTCTATTTTTAACCTTTGACTCAAAGCCATATCTGATATTTGACATTAATGCATTAATTATTTGAGAACTATCAGAAATATTTAAATAAGTAAAAAAAGAAAAAAAAAGTTAAATTATTTGATAAATTGTTACAGGTAGACCTTGATAAGTGCAGTTAATTTATTCCAAAATGTTTCGCACTGTTTAAGTTTTATTATAATTTAATGTTTTTTTTTAGCTTATACTTGGTTACATTAATTTGTACAGCAATGCCATAACCATACTATATCGAAAGCCACATTAATCAAAACTGCACTATTCAAGGTATTCCTGCATATCAAAACATAAATCGCTACAAATGAAAATACCAAAATTCTCGGTTTCACATAGGATATTGAAAATGCATGACGTTAAATTTACACACATGGCAAATCACAGTCTAGTTTTCAGTGAAGTGGGCAGATTTTCTTGAATCAAAGCTGAATTTCAAAGGTGTGAGGAACAATAAGAAAAAATTTTTTTCTTTCATTGAACATTAAATTAAATTAAACATTGGCTTTAGCTTTTTTTCTTTACTCAATTCTTTAATTTCTTTAGCCTTTTTTAAAATGTTGTAATTTCAAAATAAGTCTATAAACTCATTGATTTGTTACCCGCCACGGAAATCTTTAGTAAAAGGTAAAAGATTTATCTGCAATTCATGATTGAAAATCAGACATTTAAGACATTCAAAATGGCTGCAAAATGAAGACAAGGGAGATAATCCAAATATTTTCACCTAGATCATTTAGCTTTTCTGTTTAATTAAGAGAAAAAAAAACTCACATCAGCGTGCATGTAACTTGCTATTTGCCCATAAAACATTGTTTTATGTATGATTACCATGGAGTGTAGGAGAGAGAGAGAGAGAGTGCCCATTTTTCCATGAATATTCTTATGCTTGTAAAAGACAGAATATAACAATAGCAATATTTCCGATCTCTTCCAAATTGAATCAATGGAAAATGAAAAGAAATTATTAAATTTCTTCTGGTAAAAATCGTGTGATCATCAAAGTTGAGCAATGTCGAGCCTGGTCAGTATTTAGATGGATGATGGCTTGGGAATACCAGGTGCCATAAGTTAGGATGTTATGCCACTTCGGGTGCTTGTCACCTAAGTCTATTTCACATATTGCAAGCCGGGACAAGAGAAACTTGTGATATGTAAAGCCAGAGCAGGGTGGCTGATGCCATAGCCAGCATTAAGGCACACAAAAATATCTTGAAGCCATTGAACCCTAAGTACTTGCAATATCTTAAAAATCTTTTTCTTACAAGAAAGAAATTAGTAATTCTAATAAATGCATGTTTTTAAGGTTATTTTCTTGACTATTCTAAAATCATCCTTTTACAATGGAGTCATTTATAACTCATACTTAAGTGACAATATTATTATCATTGATAAGCACTGATAGTCTATTCAAATTTTTTCAGCATGGCCAACAAATTTGCTGAGATGCTTTCAAAAAATAAAAGGAAAACAAAACAAACAGCTTATAAATAACAGTTTATTATTGCAAAAAAGGTAGTAAATGTATTATATTTAATATTTTTAAGAAAATAAAAAGAGGGGCGTGTAGGACCTTTCAACAAATATTATGCTTCTAAATTGGTTTTAAAAATATGATTATGGAACAATGGAATTATTACTAGCATGGATACCCATACTTTGAGGAGATATAAATTGTCTTAACTGCCACAAAAAGAAAGTTAATTTGGTTTGTTTTTTTTAGAAAAAAAAATTAAGTACTTCTGTTATTCTTAAGTACAAAAATTGTTTACACTGAAGTACTTCATGGAAATACTTCAATTTTTTCATTAAAAGATGAAAAGATTACTCATCCATTTTAGTATCTTGTTTCAAAATGTGTAGACTATAATTCATAGTAGATATACGTTATAGTCCTGATCATGTTACTTCATAATTTATGGAACAAAGTGTTCTGTGAAAGGAAAAACAAACACACACAAATGAAATAAGAATGAAAAGCAACAAAAACTCACATTATAGATTAACATATTTTGAAGATACAAACCAGGAAATTTGTTTTCCATGGTTATGTGAGTTTGTGGTAAACATTTACTGCTACCATTTTATGTGGGGGTTTTTTCTCTTTTTTTGAGGACAACGTTGTAATTTGTTCTTGATGCCAAAAGCAAACTTAATATAATTTTGCTTTGCAAATAAAAGTCACCTGAACAAAATATTAAGATTAATATAAAAGAAAATACATTATCCATTTTCTTCAGTTATATCCATAGGGTCACTTTGTTCTTGTTCATTAAATCACAAAGAGGAATAATATAGATCAGCCATTCTCAACCTTTTTTGGGCCACAGCCTCCTCAAGAGCTTTTCCAAGGTTTGACAGGGAGCCCTGTAGGATCTATGTCAAATAGGGATACAACACAACATGAACAGAGAAGACAGACATTCATTCATTATTATTTTAGTCTATGGCCCACTTCAAATGTGACATGGCACCAAAGGAGGTCATCTGGCTTCTATTGAGAATGGCTGACATAGATGATGATGTTAGTCCAAAGAAAACAATGAGCAGTATTGAGAGTTTTTCTTCAAAATGCATTCTTGAAACTCTGCTTAAGAGAAAATTTCAAGTACATAAATACACAACTGTAGGAACGAGGCAATCTTCATCCTTAATTAATGAAAATAATTTTTTTGTACTTAAGACCAGAATAGAAAAAAATATGTTATTAGTAGTTATGATTTGACACTGGTCTTTCAAAGAACATCAGCATTTTATAAAAATCTTTTTATTACATTTTCAATCAAACAAAAAAAAAAAAAACATTAAAAATAAAAACAAAATTTATGCAAAACATTAAAATTTAAAGTGTTTTTACCTGCAACATTCATGTTTCAGAGACAGATTTTATTCACAGCATTTTCCATATCGACAGACAATAAGGTAATTTTTTTATTGTTAACCTGAATTTTAGTCAGTATAATGATTTGTTTGTTTTTTGGTATAGCCTAATATTTGGACACTGATCAAAAAATAAAGTAAGAAAACATTTAACACAATTCATTCCACATTCCATCTCTTCTTCCCAACAGCGAAAACAGAAATTCGAAAGCTGTTTTAAGATGGACCGGCCATTTGTTTATAACCGAATCTAATAATACCAATTGGTTTCCATGTAGCAGCGGTATGATTTGAAATTAGTGATATGATCAAATTTCATGAGTAAAACTGCCTCTACCATATATCCTGAGCATAATCCCACCAGAACATACATGGTATAAAGGGGTTAACTTGTGTAGATAGCTCACAGATTGAATTTAAATTCGAGTTGACTTAAAACTGGTAAAATTTAGAAATAAATAAGTTCAGTCTGGAAAGGGTTAAGGAATTTCCACAAAAGCAGAAATGCCTTTAAAATAAGATAAAATAAAAATTGCATATTTTTTTCTTTTTCTCCTAAAACTGTTTAAAAATCTCCTGTTGGTGTCAATCCCATATTAAGATCTAAATTCCTGGTTATTGTCATAATGATTTAGAATCTTTCTTCGGATCGTAATTCCAGTAATCCTCTGCCATCATTTCTGTTAGGCGTGAAATAGTCCGGCTGAAAGCAAATAATTCTTCTTCTCCAGTGAAGATGCTGCTTTTGGCAAAGTCACTCATCTGAAAAGTCAAAGCAGGAGAAGCTTAACAAAAGCAGCCAACCCAGGAATCAACAGTTCAGTTCAAAAGTTGGTTATTGTTTGGATTTGGTTCGCAAAAACAAGGGAGGTAACTAGAATAGACAGTGTACATGATAATCGTTTTTTGATATTAATTTCAACTGTATATTTATTTTAGTGTTACAAATATGAAAAATATTTAATCTTTTTTTGTTAATCGCAACTCCAACCCTAAATTAAATCCTTTGTAGTTAAATTTAATAAAATACAATTCTAAAGGGTCAATTTTTCTGCTTTCTTTTCTTCTGTAATAAGTTAGCAGCAGCAGCTTAAATAATTGTGTCTACTAAAGTTACCTCCCTTGTTTTTGTGAACCTAATCCAAACAATTACCCAAAAGTCTAATCCAGAGTTTCTCAACCTTTTTTTACTTTTGGTTATTTTTTTAAGCAATTGCCCCCCCCCCCCAATTCTTAATGAAACTATGATGACATTTTATTTATGTTGTTTATTCAATGTGACTCTTGTGCTAGATGCTTTGCAGCAAGATTCTCAATATTTGGATTGATTTTTGTGTAGTCTTAGGTCTCCTTGCATGCATATATCAGTTCTACTTCTTTCCTTTGTCAATATTCTATTGACTGCACTAAAGCCACATTCAACCAAATATGAAGTTTTGAAATGGTTCTTCTGACGGTTGAACTCCTTCTTGTTATTTGTGTTATAAACACGATGTTTCAGCCAATCCATTCTTCAGCCTTTTCAGGTCTAAAATCCGAGTGTGATGGGTTAAACAGAAATTATGCTTAAAGGGGGTAGCCCTTATAGTGCATGGCCCTGGTGTTTCTGTGTCTTTGTTCTGTCGTTGAGAAATGGAAGCCACATCGGGTTGAAATCCGCGCTTGTCTGGCTAATGCATTTAGTCGACATTTTGATGTGAGATGCCTCTTTGATTTTTCTCTGCTTCCAACAACGTTTTCTGTCGATAATCTGGACTTCCTCCCAAAGAGGAAGATGCTTGCCGTTCTCTCTCCAGATGTGGTCGGCCATAGCCGATTTATCTATCTTGCCCCTGATTATGGTCTTCTTGTGTTCATCAAGTCTGACCTTGAGGGGCGGTCCATTTCTCCAGTGTAGATGATACCACATTTACGAGGAATGACGTAAACACAGATGTTCACCAGTTTGGGGTCCCGAGTTGAGGCAACCTTACTTAGCAGACAACAGAGAGTTTGAGAACGTCTGAAGATAACTTTGATGTTGAATTTCATGTAGATCTTCTGGAGATGTTCGCCAACGCCTTTAAGGTAGGGTAATAGGATCATGGGAAGGGGAGCTTTGGGTGAGAGACCATTAGTAGTAGCAGCAGCGGAAGCGGTTGTACATTTCCTGGTAATAGAGTGGGGCGGGTATCTGTTTCTTTCAAGAGTTTGTTTGATGTGTGCCCATTCTTGTTCTTCCAAATATGGAGTGCAACTGATGGTCGCGGTGCATGCTTTTAGGCAATTAACGTCCCATTTTTTAATTTAAAAAAAAAATTTTTTTTAAAGGGACTCGTTAATTGCCTCAAAGTCAGCGCCGCGACCATCAGCAGCGCTCCATATTTGGAAGAACAAGAATGGGCACACATCAAACAAGCTCTTGAAAGAAACGGATACCCGCCCCACTCTATTACCAGGAAATGTACAATCGCTTCCGCTATTCTAACAGGGGAAATATTACCCCCAAGGGGGTGAAATTTGAGCTGTGTGTGTGTGGGGGGGGATTATATTATCACATACAAATGGATTTTTCTTAATAAAAAAAATAAAAGTAGAAAGGGCCATATTTTGTTTTATGTTGCCAGTATTATGTCATTGCTGCTTGTTGTTCATTTGTTCTTTTCTGTGTTTAGCTGTGTTGGCTAACACGTTTGGATGGAACCGGATTTTAGTTGTGTTTAGAAAATAATGGAGAGAGAACAAAGACGTGCTTACAGGGCCTGGTCTCACTTTCGGCCCTCGTTTTCGGACCGGAAACAGAATGGGAGCTACTGGGAGCTTACTTCACCGTGTTTATTTATATTAAGCATAAACATTAATACATGCATATATAAACATTACAGTTGATAAAGTCAAGAAATATGGAGAAGCTACTCCCACTGAATTACAAAATATGTATTTTTTTTAAAAATTGTTTTAATTATTAATTTCCATTTCCATTATAGGGTTAATTCATTATGCAAGCATGTGTAGGTCGTCCTGAAACTCCAAATATCCTCTGTAAGCCACTTATGAAATTTACTTGGCTTAGCCAAGATAAGACATTACATAATGGAAACCAATGTTCCTTTGGGAAGATGTACAGTCAAGTTACTTAATGCAAGTATTTATTTGGCTAAAGGCATTAGATAATGTGTAGAGCAGTCATTCTCAACAGAGAGGGGGCAATATCACACTCAAGGGGATCGAATGTTAAGCGGGTGGGGGGGTGGGGGTAATAGATTTAAAAAATAACCAAAAGGGGTGACAGAGAAAAAGGTAGAGAGACTCTGGAGTAAAAGATGACATTTTAATATAACCTTTTATTTTCTGTTACTGAACAATTATACTGAAACTACAAGACAGAGAGTAACATTATCCTGATTTTAATTTTTTATTAGAGCAGCAACTACTCAGATCATCATTCTATGGCCATTAGTAAACAGCATGGATTGGAAATAAAGAATAAGCTCTCAGCAAAATAAAAAAATATATTTTTTAGTTCTCAAAACAACTATCTTTCAAATATGTTTAGCTTGTGGCTCAAGTTAAATGTGAAATAACACAGTATATTTTTGAGAGTTCAGTTATGTTGTGGTTGACTAAATTACCAGTTATTGCTTCACACTTTTTCTATAAATATCTTTTCATAGAAAACTATTTGCCTTATTCGGTTAATCGGACCAGTTGGTTATTGGGTCCAAAATCATTAGTCCCAATGCAGTACTATTAACCAGAATCCACTATATATTTCCAATCATACAATTTGGTCATCATCATTTTGCTGGTAAACCAAATGAGTGGATCAAGTCAAGGTTGACTATGGTAGTAACAGCCTTCAGGTGCTACTACCTAGACAGTTATAGAGGAGTGGTTCATTCAAGTGCTCACTCATTCTCTTTGCCATCAAATATTGTGGCATGCCAGTAATGAGACATTTTGTCAAGATAGTTGGCAATGGGACAGAGCGCAGGGAGAAACTAGTTCATGCTTTTCCAAAAGATATTAGTGAAATGTGAAAATACTTCAAATTTACTCTGCACCTCCAAAAGTGAATCTTTCTTTCTTTTCATATCACTGAAATCCCTCTTCTTTAACTCCAATTGTATTCACCTCTTCAAAATTTATTATTATTATTATTATTATTATTATGCCTCTTTGGGCATCTCAACTATACACAATATTTACATATCAACTTCAAAATAAATATAAAATTCATAAAAACATATTCAAATGTACATAAATACAAACAACATCTACAATTTAACACAATTCACAAATCAGACTCTTGAAAATCTCATCTGACAGATTAAAAAAATGTCCTTGTAATCTCATGCTCTTAGCATAATTTCTAAACTTATCTAAATTATTTTTTAAACTCTGTACACTATTGCTATATTTAACAGGACTAGGCAACTTATTCCAAAAATATATTACTCTATTAGAAAAATAATCTAATTGTTTAGTAGTTTTAGCTTTTGAAATCTGTCTTGTCAATAGATTTCCAGTTCGAGGAGAGATATTAAAAATGAAACTACATTAATCCTATTTCTTTTAGTATTATCTTTGGAGAAAATAGAAAAAAAAGATACTTACTGCACTGATCCCTAAATCATCCATTAGTACATTGTGATCATGCATATCTTTTATATTTGCATCTCCTGAAGCAAATAGATTCATAGGTAGGGCTTCAGCAGACATGACTAATTTCACCTGCAAACAAAAACAAAGTTTTTATAGTCTGTTTCTTCCTTTTTTTTAAAAAAACCTCTTGGAATTGGCTGACAAGAAATCTCTTTGTCCTGGGTCTCCTTACTGTGGCAGTGAATCAGCTAGAGATTGAAGACAATTATTAGATGGTGATGAAGGCAGTGAAACGAATGTCCTGGAGCGGCTGATGGAAATATCTCATGAGAAATTTCCTTGTTCTAAGTCTGGCATCTGGAATCTGGCAGTGAACTGGATAGTGATGAAGGCAGCAAAAGCAATGACTGTCCTGGAGTGGTTGACAAGATATTTCACCGATATGATGTCACACAAAACTATCCCAGTCCCAAGTGGTTAATTTTCAAAATAAGAGGAAATATGAGAAAACCTTTATTGGAGAATTGATATGAATCACTTTAAAACTGCCAAATAGGATAGGTAGGATTAGTTAGTCAATCACTCTCTCATGAGTCATTCAATACAGGATTGATTCTTGGCTATATTGCCTTGAATTCATTATTAACTGAAACCTTGTCAAGTTCTGGGTCTTCCTACTTTGGCAGTGAATTGAATAGGAATTCAAGACAATTTGTAGATGGTGATGAAAGCAGTGAAAGCAACGGATGTCCTGGAGTGGCTGACAAAATATTTGGCCGATTGTTTTATAAACTGACTGAATAATTTCATTCTTTTATCCTCAGTGTAAACTTTACTTTCACAATTAACTTAATTAAATTAAACATTTTTTCTAGACATTATAAGGAGTAGATGTTTAAATTTCCAGCCTTCTAGCTCCATTGGTGATGCCTGTATGTGTGGTACATACATTAAAAAAAAACAAAAACACGACAGCAAATTTAACACAAGGTCATTTTAGGGTGGGGTCCTATATGCGAACATGCAGGCGGAGAGGGAGGTGACTGATGTCACGCGGACATTGGGGCAAACTGGTCGTTGGTCACAGGATGAATCCTGTGCAAAGCTCTCAGGATGAATCCTGAGCATGCTGGACGAAGATCCTGGAATGAATCCCGGGCAAGGTCCACTCAACTTCTTGGCCGGAAGGCTTCGATATCCTGTGCAAACTCTCAGGACGTTTCCTGAGCATACGACAAGGACCCCGGGCTGTGCTGATCCGAACTTCAAAGCCATGAAGGTTTCAAGATACTACACTTTGATCTTAGCCAAAAAGCCGAGAATTTATTTATTCGCCTCCCCATGGCTGCAAATTATGACATGAAGTCTTTTTAATGTGGGGGTCCTGCACGAGAACGTGCAGGCAGAGGGGTGGAGATCCCATGTCCCTGTGACTAGAGATTTGAGGGGGGAGAATCCCAAGTCCCTGTCACTGAGACAAATGCCATGAGGACCGGGATAAGTCAAAAGCTTTTCAGGACGAATCCCGAGCATGCTAATGGTGATCGCCTCTCAAGCAGCTGGCCAAGATACCCTGAGCAACTTCTCCCAGGATGATACCGAGCATGCTACAAAGACCCCCGAAGGGCCGCGGTTCCCTGAACTTTGAAGCCATGGTGGTTTTGAAGAACAGATACAATAAAAAGCCGAGAAGGATTGGAACCATCTTGCTCTTTATTTGCCTAACCAGCCAGCCAGCCAGCCAGACCCACTTAAAAACTAAAGAAACCTATGTTGACAGTTTTGGTTGATGGTTTCTAATAATATGTTACTCAAGGACAAAATTGAAAAAGCAGAAGTTGAGTGTCCTAAAAAATATTTAGGACAAAAAAATAAAATCTGAATTGATTAAGAATTGAGGGTTGCAGGAAAGCAGGTATTTATTTGTGAAAGCACTTACCCTGTTGTCATACAAAGTATCAATGAAGGTAATAAAACGTCTGGCTTCAGTCCTGGTGTTCAAAGACAACTTTGGAACTTGCCGTAAAAGAATCACATCAAATTGCCGACAAATTTCTAAATAATCTATGGCACCAAGAGGCTGAAAAGGAAGGAAAAAAAAAGCAGTTCTTTACATTAGTTCATCTTTAACAAATAAACAGTATTATTAATCATTATAAGTATTTACAGGTCTGGTTAGTCACCCAATAGAAACCGTCTTGTGACCAATATATTTTGGCATCATGCTGTATTGAGGATGTTTGATTAAAATTTGGAAAAAGGGGTGATCAACGAATGGTCTGAAATGGCTAAAGTACTGTTGTGCTTTCCAACTTCATATTTGATTGAATGTGGTTTCAGTAAAATATTGACAAAGGAAAGAAGTAGAACTGATATATGCATATGTGAGGAGACATAAGTCAATGAAAACATCCAAGAAGAACTTCTTGAACTAAAATGCAAATACAAATTTGAAAGAGTTGGAATGGCTGAATCGTGGCTGTCAAATACAACTAAACAGCTCTATTCAAACACGTGACAGTTTATAACAAAGCTTAGTATGTTGTATACTCGTTGAATGTCCTGGACTTCATTATAAAGGAAACTCGAAGACTTGCTTGTAAAAATATCTGGACATATTTTTATTACACAACATATATCTTTGTCGGCCGGAGAGTGAAGAGTGGGAGAGAGATGATAAGGAGAACCGCCAGTATGTCCCCAACAGGTACAGCGGTCTTGGGCCTTACGGCTACGCTGATGTCTGTCTCTTTTTTGAGTGTCGAGATTTCTGTCTGCTTCGTCCTCTTCTTTGGGTCTGCTTTATAGGTTTCTCTAACATTGCTACATGGCGAGGTGGGGCATGCAATGGAATTAAACTCACTACAGTATTTATGCTTACAAGACTTTTTTTCTTCAGGCGCAGAAAAATTGTGGCCATTAATATATTTACTGGATCAATCCATTTCAGCCATGCTAGGTACACAGACATAACCTTATGGCCAACCAAACAATTGAATTATACACCTGATGTGGGCTGAAGAACGGATAGGCTGAAACATTCTGTTGACAACATTAAGGATGGGAAAAAGAGATTCGACTGTCTGAACAAAAATTGGAATTTTAATGACCCTTTCTCAAAAAGGTATGGACAATACTATGTGATTAATATTCACCATTCACCATTGAATTAAGTGCATTGAAAAAGAAGGAGATTATGTTGAAAAATAAACATTTACTGTGTAAAATAAATGCTTTTTTCATCATTAGGCTGCAGACTTATTGATGTACCCATGTACATAATATGATTACCATAAACACAACAATCCTTCAAAAGAACCTCTAAGTGAACCCTGAATAATGTGTCAAATAATATGGTCAGGAAAGGTTTTGCAAAGCAAGTAGGGTTAGTTGAAGACGGTAGATGTAGTAAACCAATCAAACGCCTTTCCACAGGGTTTTTGAAATCTTGCGCTTCTGATTGGGTGAACCATTAGACAAAGAGTTGGATTCTTTTTGGCGGTAAAATACGTTGGACTCCAGAGTCGGCAAGGAATCTTGACCAAAGGCAGACATGGTTTTTTGACTGCCCCACCAGGCAGGGGGAGGCAAACAGAGAGCGGTAGAGTTAGCTAGACGTTAAAGTGGGAGAAGGGTGGCAGCTAGCCAACGATCCATTACAGTAGTTGGCGTTTTGCTGAAGTGTTAGAATCCGAGCCATGGTTGCATCCTAGAAATAAAGGAATCAATTTTAACAGACGGACCCTGTTGTTTTATTTCCTCTTAAGACGGAGAAGCGCTGCGTAATTTGTGTTTTCCCCCCACAGGTATCCACCAAGAAGATATGGTATGTTCCCCATATTTCATATGTATCTGTCATCTCTTCCTTGTGTCCGGTGGGGCATTTTTGGGAGACGAACCAGACTGGTCGCCACCTTCGATGCTAAAGACTGCTACAGCACACACCTGCACGAGATGCACGTCATCCTTCATCGATAATGGTACAGAACAATGTAACTATACACAGCAAATAGTTTTATAACAATGATGAAATCTTATTGGAAAAAGTTTGGATGAAGCATTTTAACTTACCTTTTTACACATATCTGCAAAATTTGTATCCAGCAATCGACCACAAGTTTTGGGCAGTAGTAACTTTCGACCTAGAATGATAAGCTCTCGATCTGACACAGCTAAAAAAAAATAAAATTTAAAAAAAATAAAATTAAAAAATAAACAGTTAGGCACTCAGGATTTGGAAAAACTAAAATTCTACTTCAATTATACAAGAGTATCAATAGGTCTGTAACTTATAAGTTATTTTGCAAATGAATTAGAAAGACATTTCATCTTTCAAAATGTTTTTCGGACGATTGAACTCTTTGTTTCGGCCGATCCATTCTACAGCCTTCTCCAGGAGTTCAATCGTCCGAAAAACTCTATGAATGTTAATGACCCTTCTCAAAACTATATAGACAATTTCATTTTTGCCAAATAGTTAAGATTAAACTTACGTGCTTTCTGAGACTCTGAAAGTGACTGGAAAACCTTATCAACTTCATTGTCACTGTCACATTGACCCGTTCTGGAAAATAATAACAAAACATTAAAGAACGTTGATTAGACAACAATTATGATATTAAACTAACAATAAGGATTTTATGAATGAATGACTTGGCTCCACAAACGGAGATTGGGATGGGTTTTCCATGGATTTATTCAGGTCCTAGGTAAGCGGGGCCTGAATGCAAAAAATCTGTAGTCTGCGCAATGAAGTTTTAAGGTGAAGTGTAATGTGCACACGGCTGACAGGACAGTACGTTAGTCTGCAACTTTAAGCAGTTCCGGGACATTCCATCAGAAGCAGAAATGTGCTGACTGTGCAGGTCTGCTACCCCCTCAGAGGGGTAACTCAACAGTATAGCGGCCTGAGTACAATGGAGCCCAAGAGAGAGTGAGAGAAAAAAAAAAGGCCCACTTATTAAGCTAACTTACTCCACAGATACTCCCCCCAAAGTTGGGTGTTGTTGGTTTGGTCTTACCTCTCCCTTAGATTTATAAGTCTTTAGTTAGTTAAGTTTTCAGATCAAATTCCTTTTTTTTTTGGTCCTGGCAGACATTTAAAGATAGCTTCTCAACTAAATACGTAGAACTTTTCTTTTTTTTCTTCCTTACGTTTCTTATGGCTATTGATAATTATTGAGCAGATAAAAAGTGAATCTAACTATTGGAAATTAAGGATTATACACATTTGATTCAAAGTAGCTTAGGTGAATTCAGCATTTGTTTGGTGGACACATTCAATTAAAAATGATAGTACATTTGTAAATACATTATTTACAAGGATTTTATAACAATCTATATAAAAGTTTCAAAGTGGTTTATACAAATATTAACTCAGAGTGGACCTGCCTTATGGTCAAGAGAGTTGCATATTTCATAATGGTGCCAGTGGTCAGTGTTTGAGTCCAGGTAACCAGGATTTAAAACACTGATTTTTAAGGCAGGCATGCCCTCCCCATTTGAAAGTTTGGCATAACACAATTCTCTTCCCTTCTCCCCCATTTAGCCTTGTGTCTTACTAGGCTAAATACTAATAATAACTCAGACAGATTCAAATACCCATCACAAACAGAAGCTGCGGTCCACACACTTAGCTAAGATAATCTCCGACATATGATCAAACTAACCCCATGCACAGATCTACACCATCCCATTCAGATAAATTTCACAATGATCAAAATCACCCCATACAAAGATCTACACCATCCCATTCAGATAAATTTCACAATTCAACAAAAATTTCTTGTAGTTTGCCAATATCCAGACAATGGTAATCAAAAAACGTTTTAAAATATTCACTGTGTCCATGATCATGCAGCAATTCCATTAATTTGGTTTTGTCCTTCATATATCTATGTGACAGAATTTGCTTACATGAAATAGGTTTTTCCTTCAGCTAATATAGTTTTCATTCTGTAGTCAACACCAGAGTCAAGGCACAATACATGGCAGGCATTCTGAAAGAAATGGAAATCGTTTGAAAACAAAAAATTAAAAAAAACATTTAGTTTTCTGAAGTTCTAAGATGAAGTATTTTCATTATTCCATATATTTCAAAGAATTATTGTCTCCATCTTTGGCCTTTTTTTTAGGTGCATGTTGTATCCAGTCTTTAGAATTAACTTGTACAGTACAAAGTCTGGAGTTGACTTTGTTTTCCTACCGTAACAAGAACAACCCTCGCCAAAATTACATTCTCTGTGATTAGAATTCATGACCAACTGATTGCCAGGAGACTGTCTTACTGATTGAGCTAAATTGACAAGTCTTAGATATTAACAAAAATTTATGATACAGATATGCACAGGCTTATTTCATTCTAATAAATACATACATTTATATAAAAAATAAAAACTTTTATAATTTTTTTATTTATTATATCTACAATACAAAAGTTGCAGCAATCATCTTCAGTTGGAATATAAGTTGGAGTGGAGTTTGACACTGCAGCAGCCAGGCGTGTTCTTTTTTTTATCTCTTCAACTAGAGAACATCACAGTCTAACAGTGTCACAAGGCTGAGTAATTAGGACTTGCAACCAATACAATAGTCAACTATGGCAGCTCTGTGAACTTGGTAATGCTTTCTATAACAGGAGTCAATAAGAGAACATATCTACCATGCTCTCACATTGATACTAAGGAGTCCCATGATACATCATCATCATGATCACTATGAACAGTAGCATCAGCCCATCTATACAGTGAAGGTAGTTGTGGTGTCATAATTGTGGGGTATGAGGGGTACTTATAAACACCCCTCTGACAGGATACAGGATTGCAACATGTAAATATCTTCTACTTTTAAGAAGACCTTGTTTTTTTGGCATAGAAATTATTCATATTCATTCATCAAAATAACTGGGGGGGTTTTTTTTAACAACAATCAAAAGTTTATGTAATCAAAATGAAATCAAACTTTTTTTTTTTACAAAACAAATAAATACATAGTTTTTTTGGCAAAATAGGCAACTTCACCGATTCGTCATAACATATATATTTAAAGCAAACAACAACAAAACAATAATTAAAGGAAATTATTTACATATATTTAAATCAAATTTTCCACCTAAAATTTCTTTCCACCTAAAATATCTTTTCTCCAAAGAAACCAGTTTCTAAAGCAGAAGATGTTCACGCTAATGGTTTAAAATGCTGAAAATGGCTGCGGTACCTTCAGCGAAAAATAGCCAATGCCTACAATTATAACATGGGGTTTGTTACTCAGTAATAGTTACATATAGTGGGATGCAAAAAATACTGGATAAAAATGTCCAGGGATGCATTTGACAAAGATGCAAATGCCCTAGTAGCAAAAAAAAAAAAACAGAGTAGAAAAATTAAATGTACGTTCATGATTAAAAAGGAAAAAAAAAAAAAAAAAATCATTGACTTACTTTCAATACTCCAATAAATGGAACAAAATTGGCTCTTTGCAAGCCTTGTTTGTAAAGGTCTGAAAAGCAAATAAAAAATATGGTAATATATGTTAACTGCTAATACAATGACTGAAAGCTGAACACATTGAATTCTCTTTTTCTGTGTATATATAAAAAAAAGCCATGAAAACAGATGAACTATCAAATAACTACAGATCACAACACCTGTCACATCTGTGGAAAGTAATGCAAGTCAGCAGGAATGCTAGAGTACATGGAAATTGTGCACAGAATACCCATACCAAGAATTCTCTTGTGTGACAATTTTGTGCCAGAAATTTTAAATCCTTGGCTGGGTTAAAAAGCCACACCCATTCTTGACATAGTTGAATGATCCTTTGGAGTGACATCATGTAATGGCCATACTTGAAATGGCCATACTTGAAATCGAGGTGGCAGTTTCATCGAACAACAGCAGTTTCGTCCTGTGGACAATTCGGAGATAACCTGTTTTGCTGACTTGGCTTTTTTCCAACAGTCTTTTCATCGAATATAGCAAAGCCAAGAAAAAAACTCAAGAACTAATTTTTTTCAAGTTTAATTACGTTTTTATCATTTGCAAAAATTCATTTTATAATATAATGTTTTTTATCAACCAATCTTCCAATATATTTTTTTTGTACCAATTAGAGGTTAAAAAACGAAAAAAAAAAAAAGAGAGAGTGAAATTTCTGAAAAATAATTTTATTTTATATCTTAAATAGTTATAAAATAAAATTATTTTTCAGAAATTTCACTGTTTTTTTTGTTTTTTAAAAACTCTAATGGTACAAAAAAAAAATTCAACGAAAAGGCAGTCGGCAAAACTGATGCTCGTTAAACAGGTTGACTGCTGTTGGTTGACTGGGTCAGTGACAGGTCGTTTGATGATATGACCTGACACGGGCAACCATCATATATAGGGTGTCTCAAATGTCTGGATCCACTGGCAAAAATGTATTTAAAATTTTTACTACAGTAAATGCTCAAATTGATGGCCTTGGCCTTCAGGATACTTGCTGAATATAAGAAAAGTTTGATTTAAAAAATTTCTCACAGCAATAGCAAAGTATTGTGGGCCACCATCTTTCATATAAGGAAAAATGCCTACAGATCCAAATGTTTGGGACACCCTGTATATACACATGGTCTGTGCAGAAAATATCCAACCATTTTGAATATCTCTAGAAATATTACATTTGAATATTTATTTTTTTAATATTAGAACTACTTCTCTTATGATTAAGCCATTGTTTAACTCAAGACATTTAATCAATCTCTGCTTGGTTTTACTGATTCAAATAACCAGAAGGAAATCACTGAGGAAGTGGTTTCCAATTGTTTAAACAACTCAACAAATATATGACATTTCTTAGATAAGGTGTATAAAATTAACTCTTGTTAAGTCAAAGGATAAATAAAAAAACTGCCTTTGAAAATTATAAAAATTATATAGATAAAAGTGAACACACCATCTGGAGGCCGATTGGAAGTTGCTATAACAACAATACCATGTTTGAAAAGTTCTGTAAATAATCCTTTCAGAATCATAGCATCAGCAATGTCTGTGACCTGAAAGGAAAAACAAATTGTTTTATCAATTGGAAATAATATTACCAAAGAAGAAAAATCATTTCTGCTAAAGGATAATATATTATAAAAAAACAAAAAGCAAGTCTGGTTAGTCACTCAATAGAAACCGTCATGAGACCAACGTCAGTGATGAATTAAAAAAATTGGTAAAAGAGTTCATTAATGAATAAGTTACTTCTCTCAGCTTTTGTTGGGCAGTGATCACTAAAAAAAGTCTGAATTTTCAAAAAAAAAGCATGAACGCTGCCGAACACAAACTAAGGGACCAACTTAACATAAACTTACATTGTAAATTGGACCCCCCCCCCCATAAAACCTATTTGGTGGGGGTTATTTTTTAAAAAAAAGAAAAAATCTTTCTAGACATAATAAGGAATAAATGTTTAAATTTTTAGCCCTCTAAGCTCTAGTGTATGCGTGATATATACATAGCCAGCCAGACCAACTTAAAAACTGAAGAAACCTATTTTGATGCTGACAGTTTTTACTATGGATAATGAAATGTAATGGAAATGTTTTATTTAGAATATATTATATATCTGAAAACTTCAGTTTTAAAGGGGGTTCAATATGGTTTTGATCCCCGCACAGTGCTTGTTTCTTTATACGATCTAGGCCGACCGTTTAGCAATCGCTAACACTGATG
>VCCN01006457.1:1705312-1724244 GCA_006491835.1 Architeuthis dux | reverse complement strand
AGAAAACTGTTTACCATACATTTATGACTTGCTCCAAAATTTAACTATTAATTGCCCGACAGTAAAGCCCTCAAGTGACACTTGGTTTCATTGTTTTCCATTTTTATTTCAAATGTTACAGGTTGACTTACAAATGAACACTAGTTTCATCTTCCCACCCCTGTATAGCTGGATAAAGTTCATTATCTACTAATTATCTAACTGGCCTAATATGCTGGATATTTACCTTTGCCAATTGTAGGATAATGCTGATAGTATTTCTTCTTGCCGATGTGAAGGAGAGACGTCTCGTTCTGGGGCTGCACATTTACGGGAGGGAAATATACTGGAGAAAAGGCTCGCCCACATGGCAGGAGAGACTACAAAATAGCTTCAATTCTGGGCCGGTTCGCGGATTACTTTGAGGCATTGAATTCTGCTTCTGTTAAAATTCTAAACGAGTGGTCACTTTGCTGTATCTCTTCCAGTGATGGTAGTAGTTCAAATTAGCTTTCTTCCTCCTCTCTCTCCTCCCTCACCCCTAACGGCGGAGGAGCCAGGCCCTCTGCTGGTTCAACCCGTCGCTCCTGGGTGTCGGATGCTGACTAACTCTAAACTGCCGGAGATTTGAAAAAATCCTGGCCATCCTTAAACCACTCTGGTTGGTTGAACGCATTTTCTTTTGTTCTGACTTCGTCGGCCGTTTGACCTATTTTCTAACTCTGGTAATATGATATGGCCTTTTGGTCACATACGCCCCAAAATATATGAACACACACAACCAGAATAGAATGTATTTCATTACACAATGAAGTTGGAAGAGGTATATTCATGAAAGTAGTGACTAAATTTCGGGGCCGATCCAGGAATATTTTTACAGTTACCTCCCCTGCATAACTATTTGTGAACTGATTTTCATTCGATTTTTTTTAAATTTATTTAAAAAAAAATTTTTTTTAAGTTCGTGTTTGACTTATCTTTATGCCATGGGTTTACTCGGATGTCTAACTTGCATAGCTCCATAAGAGAACATCTTCATAATTACAAAGCTGAGTTTTCACTGGGCCAGCTGTTGTCTGCCCTGATCTGCACAGTGTATTTTAACTCAAGTCACAGATGGTGGGTTTTTTTCAGTAATTTGAAATCAATTGACCTATGGTCATGTACCTGAACCCTTTCTAACAAGACTGTGTTTTTGTTAACCCCGCCCTCCCCCACACACCCACCTGTCAATTAACTCATTGATTTAAGCTAATCAGAATCTCTCTTATAGAGCGTTGGATTTATATTGTCCATTTCTTATGCTCCTCTCTGCCTTTACAAATGTAGTAAAATCTGTGTAGGCTACAGAATAGATATGTCTGATTCAGATCAGTTACTTTGTGGGGATTTGTGATCCAAATGGCCCAAATATTTTATTTAGACATCTGTCCCACTTTTTGTTCCCTTTATCCTTGCAGATCTTGACTCTCATTTTATTTATTTTTTACTCTTTCAGGCTGGAGCCTTCAAACTAGTTTTTCTCCCTTAAACAGATGCAGAGTTCAGAAATTATTTAGTTTTTAAACAATATAATCAGTGTTTCTATCTGTATTAGAATTTCCAGCCTGGCTCTTTCGCTCCTAACTTAAACATTAAATAAGATGAGTAATTTACACCAGGCCTTCCAAAACTTTTCGAATCGCAAACCCCTTTTGTTAAAAGAAATTTGTCATGGCCCTCAATTTTTCACAAGGGATTTTTTTCGATTTTGTCCTAACCCTCTAAATGGGATAGTACCCAGAAGTTTATTTCATCTGGGTGTGATTTAGTGTTGCCAAATGTACGATTGCAAGGTTTTATTTGTTTGCAGGAAAAATTGCAATAACCAGCAAATAATGATACTAAATATAAAAATTTAAAAAAATATATTTTCTCAATTGTATCGGCGACCCCCTTGATGGGTCGCAACCCCCACTTTGGGAGGTCTTGATTTACACTATTGTGTAAAGTGTTTTTTGTTTTTTAAAAGCTCTGTAAAAGAAAAATGCAACAGCAGTTAAATGTAGAAATTTGTATTACTTTTATAAAACTCAGACTTCTTGTGAATATTTTTAATGTTTGTGCATAAAAACTGGCCAATTTACTTAAACTCTTCTTTTCTTAAACACTATTTTAATGTCACATCTAGATGTACCAACTTTCTCACCAGTTGATAACATTATCCCCATTGTCTATTGCAACCTTGGGCTTTTTTAAAAAAAATGTTTAGTTTTTGCCTAGTGTAAAATTTGTATTTGGTCTCCTCCCTGAATAGATTTCCCAAAGTGTACACTTCTTAATGAAGGTAAAGGGAAAATCTAATTCTGTCAGCTTAGAGTATCAGTAATTCTTCTAAATCACTTCTGTTTTTTTCTTTCTTTCCATCTGGCCAAAAGTTCAAGATGTAGAAGAAATACATCTAGCTGAGGTTATTACAGTTTAATTATGAGTTCTTCTGAAGGTTAATTAAATGTGTATAAATGCTTTGGTGTCAGTTAAAAATATTGGCAAAGCCAATTACAGCAAATATGTCACTGAAATATCGTTGGCTAGAGATGAATTCCAAAGTATTATATTGATTTAAAATCTTTAAGCCAGGGTTTCTCAAACTGGGGTATGCAAAAAAAATTATGGTTTGTTCAAACACTGAAATTTTGAAGTAATCACATCCATCTGAAACAAATTTCATGCAAGTCTGTCAATGGAGAGTGATATGCAGGTATGTCTCTGTGAAATTAGGCCTAGTATTGAGTTACTTGTTGGTAAGAGCCAAGCTTATCTATCTCATTAAAAATTGTAGCATTAAATGAAATTACTAACAAATACATGTCTATTGTATGTTCAATGGTATCCATACGTTTTACTCTATATTCTTCACTCACACTATGGCACAAGATGAACGAGTATGCTGGAAGAAACAGCTTGAGAACCCCAGCTTTAAGCAGACAGTCAAGCAAAAAAAAAAAGAAACCCATGCTTTATTAACTATGAAAAGTAATCAATGCTAATTAAGACAGATTCACAAACTTTGTTTACATTTTCTCATTTGAATAAGAAAGTGTTTAGCTTTTAAATTTTAGACAATAGAACAATTGCAATTAGCATTTACAGCAAATATGTATTTTAATAAAAGCAAAGGAATGGTGATTAATTTATGCTGTCCACTAACCCTTTATAGGGCAACCCTAAAAATATTTTAGATATCAAAGCAACCTTTTTGTATGTTAAACTAGACCTAATTACAAGATATTTTCAGTTGCCAGTTTTCTGAAAAATGTTTGTTTAAACATTTTTCAAACCCACCTCTGATGAAATGATCATATATGGTGCCTCTCCCAAAAATTGACCAGAAATGGAAAATATAAAAAAAATTAAAGTAGAAAGTTTAATAAAACATATAATTAAAGAATACATTCAATATAATGAATTTGATATTGACAAAAAGAATAACACCTCCGGGTTAATTTTAAGATGTTATTGTGCTGGCCAAAAACAGGCTAATTTAATGGTGTGTGTGGTCTGCCTTGGGGTGTGGTATGCCTCAAAGCAGTTTCTGTCTTTGTTCAAGCACAAGTGTACTTTGGAAAGCTTGCAGACCACATCGGTGCAGATTATATTGTCTTTGTGGTTACAATATTTGCACGTAGCTGACAGATCCTCAGGTGATCATATATAGTCACTTACCCCATAAAGGGTTAATGAATATTTGATAAGAAATTTCAAATTTATTAGTGGGCTAGATTCACACATTATTTAGTGAGAAGCATGCTGATATCATCGGGTTTTTTTGTTGTTTTTTGTCCTTACTGTGTACTAGATTTATGTGGCTTTGTGCTAGACTTAGCTGAGAGTAAACTTGAATTTATAAGCATTTGACCACAGATTTGAAGTATTTAGATGTTGTTCATTTCCCTTTTTACCCATTTGATTTCTATTCATACAAGTTTATAAAATGTTTTCTCCAATGTTTCTCCACTTCTTATTAATGTCGATCCAAACAAATTATTGAAAAAAGAAATTTTTTTTTCTTTCTTTTTACAGACTAATTTACCAGTTTTTAAGTTGAAAGAATCCGGTGTACGTCGACGTTACAGTGATTTTGAGTGGTTAAGAAATGAACTTGAACGAGATAGTAAGGTAAGTTGCTTGACTCAGATAAAAATGAAGTCTTCTTATTTTAATTTCTTGGAATTTTAATCTTATTTGAACCATGATTTTCATTTTATACTTACCAAGCTCCTTTTCGTCTCTATATTTTTTATTTTTTTAAATATATCCAATTTTTAACTTTTAACCTGTTGTATGACAAATTTATACAGTAATTTCAGGTATTAAAATCAACTGGGTTGAAAACACAAGATTTTATCCCCTATTATTTCTCTATATCCATATGTATGTCATTTTTGACGGGTACAAAGTTAAGTTGTATAATGTAGATATAGTGAAATGTGCTTGTTACTGATGTTACAAAGCTTCTGAACTGATCACATCCATAGAATAGCAACCATGAAACTCCTTTGGTCTACATCTGATTTCAATATAGTTACTGTACTGAGGGGCTATTTGGCACTCTTTTTTTTAGTTTTTATTTTGCAATAACTGGTAAGTTATTACTGAAATTCCATGTTTTATACATCAAACTGTATCACTACCTGAGGCCCTCCAATGGTGGTATGGAAAAAAGAATCTGAAGAAGCTTTACATATAAAAAAGAAATGGCTGACAAAAACCAGTGCCAAATAGCCCTTTGGGGCTATTTGGCATTCTACCTAAAAACTCCAATTAAATTGTACTTGTGTTCATACCAGTATATATAAATAACAATAACATGTTGGATTGATATGAAACTTAGTCCAGATCTTCGGGTGAACTACCCTCCTCCTCCTGGTACTACTATCACAACTAGTAATACTAAATATCAATTTTCTCAGCCGTATAATGTTAGATTGATATGGAACTTGGTCCAGACCTTTGGGTGAACCATCCTCATCTTCCTCCTCCTCCTATCACATATGGTGGATACATCGTTGAACTTATCGTTCTTGTTTATTAATATTGCATTTTCTTGTAATGTCGAACCATGATTGTTTATGATTCTAATCTTTCAAAAATTAAATAGAAACAGTGTAGGAGCAAATAATTAAAATAATCAAAAAGTGCCAAATAGACCCACCTAACAATAATAATAATAATAATAATAATAACTAGTGAACATAAAATTACTAAATTTGCACTGAATACTCCTAAGAGGTATGGTCACAACATATCAAAATTATAAATGTTTAGAGCCCGTAGTTTTTTCTTAACAGACCTTAGCCGGGGAAAAATGAAACATTTTTGAGGAAAAAAAATGTTGGTTATTATTCTTTCTCCTATAGTAATTGCAAGTAAATGCAATAACTAGCACTCAAAATATAACCACAGGGGTTGTGAAGATAGGGTAATATTTTGTTTTTGATTTCATTAAAAAAGTTTTTTAATTAATAAAAAAAGGGTGCCAAATAGCCTATGATTGCAGCCACAAAAAGTAACTTGTCTTTACTAGAAACTATTAACATAGGTTTCTTCAATTTTTAATTTGGTCTGGCTGGCTGGCTATGTGTTGCACATACTTTTACTCCTTATGTCTAGAAAAAACTTGTTGCTTTTTCACCCCTCCACCCCAGTTTTTAGTGGAGGGGGTTCAATTTACAATGTAAGTGTATACTAAATTGGTCCCTTAGTTCATGCCCAGCAGCGTTCCTACTTGGTTTTTGAAAATTCAGACTTTTTAGTGACCCAACAAAAGGTAACGGAAGTAACTTGATCGCCCCCAACACAGCATGCTGCCAAAAGACGTTGGTCACATGACGGTTTCTATTGACTAACCATACTTGTTGAATAGGCATCTTATTCTGACTAAGCAGACTTCCAGCAATAGATTTTAATGTCACCTTGCTTCTGTTGGCAACGTACCAGCTTTTAGGTATAAAGCACCAATGCTTCAAAGCTTATTCTACGTTCTAAATTAATATAATTTTCTGCATAACTTGGTATTAATGAAAAAATTAATTATAATACATTTGAACAAATAACATTGTCAGAAAAAATTGGCATAATTGATATGGCCCAATAAAGTTGCCTTGGATTAAAATTTTACATTATATCTATTGTGAATTTGACTATTTGTAAGAATGAGGACAATTGTAATATTTATTGTATTCACAAGAACATCTAGTAATTATGATCTTTACTGTTAGCCCTCTCTTATTTATGCATGTGGGCACTTGAAACTTTTTAAACAGTAACCTATTAGTTAAAGGCTTTTGTAGAAGAGATAATACAACTAGCATTCCAATGGAAATTATAAATCACCACCACCTATATATGCTTCTTTTTACCTTGTAAATTAAGCAGTGGTGGTGGTAAAATTAAGTTACCTTGAGGAAAATGCTATCAGTATGGTTTGAACAATAAATTCATGTTTTAAAAAAAAAAATGGTCTGGTTAGTAACTCAATAGAAACAGTCACGTTACCAATGTCTTTAAGCAGGATTCCGTGTTAGGGGTGATCAACTAAAAAAATTGGAAAAAGGGGTGATCAATGAATAAGTTACTTCTCTCACATTTTGTTGGGCAGTGATCACTAAAAAAAAAAGTCTGAATTTTCAATAAGTGTGAATGCTGCCAGAAACAAACTAAAGGATCAATTTAGGATAAACTTACATTGCAAATTGAAACTATTTAGTGGAGGGGATTTTCAAAAAACAAAAAGGTTTTCCCTTTTCCATTGAAGGGTGTATGTGAGAGAGTGAGAATTTTCAAGTTTCTACTATGAACAGTTAGGGCTTGGCGAAGATACATTATAAATGTCAGAACATATGAATAACCTAAACCCAACAAGTGTTTAAAGTGGTCTGTTATGGGTAGCAGTGATTACTTATTAATAGTCTTATCCATTAGTTAACCCTTTCAAGACTAACTTAAGATGCTTGAAGCCTGAATTAAAATGTCCCCATAGACTTCTAAAAGAGATTTACGGGACATATATGTCCCAGCAGTCATAGAAACCTCAGGATATATTTCCCAGGGGTCTTGATATGGTTTAGAGCTGAAATGGACAGCTGTTCACAATTGGAATGAAATGGAGATGTTAAAATTAACTAACAACTTTTATCTATTCTTGTGAGTTTAATAAAGAGACAATGCTCTTAACCCCCCCCCCCTGCTCTTGATAGTTTCAGTATCCTCTTTCCCCAGTCTTGATAGAGGGATGTAGGCAGAGAGGATTCTAATAAAAATTAAGATTTTGTTTACAATACTAGAAAAGCGAAGTACATACCATACAATGTAAACAAAACAATTGCCTGAATAGAAAACAAGGCTAAGTAGATTAGGAGGAAGCAGGTAGGATTTGCAACTGATATTTGGAAAGAGGACCAAGTGGGTGAGATTTATGGAATTAAAAAAAAATGATTAGGAAGAAAAAATTAAACAAAGATGAAATTATCTGGTAAATTTAAAAATCTATAGAACTTAATGAAAATAAATCAAACAGGACATCCATATATATTTAAATTGTGTGAAAATTGCTATGGCATTGGACAATTTTCTATTTTCCTTTTTCATATTAATCCTGCTTCTATGCCCATAAATGGGAATGTGAATATTGATAAAAAATATCTCTCTGCTTAATCTACAGATTAATATTAACAAACACAATATTGCTATAAATTGACTCAAATGTTGATATTATAGATAATTTATATTCATTTAAATCTGGTTCCCAACCTTTTGAGTCATTCCCCAGTTTTGTCAATAAGATTACTAGTATTCCCTCCTTTCATTTATTAAGTTGCAACAAAGAATAATTTCAAATAATAACTTTATTTTACGTATAATTAGACAGCTTTATACTAAGAATTAGTTTAATTTTATAATTGTACAGCTGCTGTGTATTTGTTTCTCAAAGAAAGCAAGTGACAATAATTAGAACGCATCATTTGAAATTCCAATTTATTACAAAAAAGAACAAGAATTCTGCTATCGTAACTGATATACAATGTGATCTCTGTTCTTGTTTGTTTTGTTTTTTTTTGCTACTAGGGTCTCTTAGTGAGAGAGCACGTCTTAAATCATTCTCAACTTGGAGCTTATTTCGATCCTTCGACTTGATAGATAGAAGTGCAGAAAACTCTCTCTAGACTGGACTTTTATTTTTACCTAATAGCCTTATTCCCCCCTTGGACTACCCAAATTACCCCACTGGGTGGTGTGGGGGGGATTCTACCCTGGTTAAATGAAAAAAAAGTTTCATTTTCTTTTTAGATATTCAAAACCAGTTTCTAATTAATTTTACCTACTCCTTTTAAAGAAAGTTAGTAACATTTAAATCTAAATTTAAATGACCATGCAACAGGTTTTTTCGTTTTTAACAAGTATACAACCCATTTTTTTATATGGTCATATCAAACACAAACTTGTCTTTGATTCAAATGTAGGCATCTAGACTTACTTGAAGTCTTTAAAGTGCCTATGCTTTATAGATTTTTATATTTGTTAATAAGGGAAATTTTGTATTTTGAAACCTTGTTAAATACTGAGTATATCTAAATGCTATTATTTTGTACTAACTTTGTGAAATAAAGATTCTTATAAAATGTACAATTTGTAATATACTTAAATGAAATTCTCTTTGAATAAGCTGAAAGGATTTCATAATTATAATCTTTAATTTTGTCAACTTATGTGACCCTTTTTTTCATTTAACCTCTATCTGTATTGTTTACAAATGATTTTTTCACCTTCATGACATAAATTCCATCAGATACCAAAACTAAATTTTCCCAGGACTAAAGTCTTCTGTGAATATGAAAAAAGATGAATATACATTAAATATACTTATTTATGCACATAGTTCATTACAGAATACTTATATTGTCAACTGAAGTAATCAAGAGAAATATTAACTAGAATATCCGCTTTGCATTTTTACGTTCACTTGCCATAGTCACTACCACAAAACTTGCATTTATACTCGAATACTTATTTGCTTGTGAACCAATCCTTATTAAAACTTTTGAAATGCTATCTTTTCAGAATGGCATTATGCCTCTTGCCTTATTCCAGAGAAGAGGGAGTGTAGTGTAGTATTGAATTGATTTGAAAAGACTAGGAATAATCTCTTCTCATTGTAAAAGGATATATGTATATAAACCAGTTTCTGTGTTGAATAGATTGTCTTAGGGAGGCAGAAAATAGATCAGTTAAATTTTTGTATTCGCTTATTTATTGTGGTAAAACTGACTTAAATAAGATTTTCATATACATTTGATTTCTTTTAACAGAGAGATTGTGGCCACTACATTTGTTTTGATTCCATCAAACTGTAAATTCAGGACATGAAGTTTTGCTCATACAAATGTCTATGGTTCATAATTTTACAAATTGCTAATAAGTCTGAATTTTATTTCATGCACTTGCATTGTATAGCTCAGTTTTCTAAGTTGCAGTGTTTGTGGTGACATTTTGCAAATTAAGTAAATCTGAATTTCCAAATTTGTGTATTTGTTGAACCTGTCTAATTAAATGTAACATCCAATTTCTATACCATTGGAAATGAGCAAATTTTAAAAAAAAGAATGAGGCTTTTTGAATTGATACCTCAAAGTGAATATTTCTGCTTTTGTGTATAATACGCACACACACATAATCAATTGCTTTTTCTGTTTGACTTATATTTCTATAGAAAATTAAGTACACCAGGAACTGAGTGCAATTTTGTTCCTGGTTGAGTTGTCAAAACAAATTTGTAAGTGACTGAATATTATATTAAAAAGATGTCCTTCCTTCATTTTGTTTCCAGTATTTCATCTTTTTGCATATTGAAAAGATTATGTGAAATCCTAACTCACTTCTTGATTTTGTTGCTTTAGAAAACATCCCTCACTTAAATGATCAACGGCTGGATTCACATGTGAATCTTTCGTAAAGATTTTTTAAAAAAAATCAAACTTTAAAATTTGGTAAAACATGATATATTTTTAATACTTAATCAATAAATTTAGGAAGTAATACTTGGTTTTCAGTCCTCATTCTGTAAATCTACTTCATACTGCAGTTGTTTGAAATCAATATATTATCAGCAATGCAGTATTATTACCTGTGCTTAGATATCTCTCAAATAAATGGAAACTGTAGATGAGGTTTATGAAAAACAAAGTGGCTAAGCATTCCTTATTTTGGGTTTGGGAGACTCCATATTAATTAAGAAATCTAGCTATCAATCCCCAGAAATACCTGCTTCTTTCAAAGAAGTAATTAATAGAGATATTGCCTAGAAATTTGAATCAGATTCACACAAGTTAAACTTCATTAATTTTTCAATATTGTTTTTCAGATTGTGGTTCCACCCCTTCCTGGGAAAGCCTGGGAAAGACAGTTACCATTCCGTGGAGATGATGGCATTTTTGAGTCAGAATTCATTGAGGAGAGAAGACATGGTCTTGAATCATTTATTAACAGGTAAAACTATGAAAATTACATCATGAACTTTTGCATAAGTGACTGCACCAAACATTTCTATACACTTTAGAGTTAAAATAATTAAAATAAATTACAAACCACTCTCAATAAGTATTTTTTATGTATTAAGTGTGCATGCTTAGCTGCGTGTGCGCACACTTATAAAATGCATGGAGGCCGATTGGGGTGCAGTGTTGAGTCTTACCACTTGCACTCTCCTACCAACTAATCCAATATTGAACAAAACATTTTTAAGAGCAAAACTACTAAAAGAACCATTTTTAACAGTAAAACTCTTGTTCTCTGATGATTATCTAAATTGTACCATGGTATTGAATTACAAAACTGTTCAGTTGATAAATGCTGACATAATCTTTTCTCTTCGTCTCTTAATGACAAACCCATTTTTTACTGGTAAAGTATGAAGTATTAAACTGATTAATTTGACATAGCTTAAGAACTTTCCTATTTCTGAGGTGACACCTAAACTAATAGAATTAAACAGGGTTTTTTCTTTTGCTAGTCTCTGAAATCTATTGTTCTTTTCACAATTATTCTTCCATATTCTGTTCTCACTAATTTCTTGTTTTGATAATGTCTTTCAGAGTTGCTGGCCATCCATTAGCCCAAAATGAACGTAGCCTGCACATGTTCCTCCAAGAGCCTGTCATCGACAAAAACTATGTTCCAGGAAAGATACGAACAACATGAAAAAAATCAAATGATACACAGACAATATATTTTACTGTGACCCTTTTTGTTTTTTTTTTCTTTTCATTTTTTTTTTTTCTACTATGGCACCCTGGTCACTAAATGTTGGACATGTGCAACAGGGGGAAGAGGGGAAACCACTTCCTTTCTTGGGGCGCAATTTAAACAAATATATATACATATATATATATATATATATAAGCGCCATGTAAGCTAAAGAGAAAAAAAAATTAAAATTAACAAACAAAAGAAAGCAACAACATTAAAAATGCATGTTTAAATTATTACTTTAGTTGTGGATCAGTGCTACTAAATCCCCCCCTCCCCCTCTGCATTTTTTTTCTTTTTTTTCTTTTTTTATGTGAAAACTCTCCTCTGCAACACATACATACATACATACACACACGTACACACACAAGCGGTTATGCTGCTTGACTTAGATTTTTCCACCTCTTTCTTTGCAAACAATTAATGGACTAATATAGGTTCTTGTGGAAGATATAATTTCTTTATCTAATTTCTTTTTAACAAGTTTTATCCCTAAATTTGTTTTTGAAATCCCCTCCCCTTTTTGTTTCCATTAAATTGTCCAACATTTCAAATCAATCCCCCCCAAACACATATACTGCAAATTATCACATCTAACAGTCCAATAGGAGAATTACTGCTTGATTGTTAATGCCTTAGGACAGTTCAAATGGTGTAAAAAGAAAAAATATATATAATTTTTATTATTATATAGGGCTTGGGTTTTTATTCTTTCTCCATTATTACAATAATGTATAAAATATTTTATCTGTAGGTATAAAGTTTTATAAACTATATATCTAATTTTCTTTCCTTCCTTTCACCTCCATTTTTTTCCTCCATCTATACCTTGTGTGTCCTAGGTTTGTAGTTTGGTTTTTGTCACTGGAATTATACAACCAACATTTCACATGATTCCTAAAAATACTCTCTCCCATACAGGATGTCTATGAAGTCTCTTATCTATTTTAAATTTCATTTTTAAACAAAAATAGAAAGAGACTTTATAGACACTCTGCAAATTGAATATTTTCATCCCATTTTTTGCCTCTTCTTTTTTTTTTTTTTTTTTTTTTTGCTTAGTAAAAATCAACCTCTCCCACCTTTTTGTGCCCAGCATATGAAAAATCTGCATGTTAATTTTAAAAAAACTTTTCTATATTATTTGTTAAAATATATTTTTGTTAGATTTTTTTTTTCTTTAATATACCAATCCTTGCCTGACCTTACCTCTTATCTGTTACCATCCTCCTCTTTAAAGTTTTTTTTTCTCCTCTCTGGCAGAGTTGCCATATTGGACCATAAAGGGGGAAATAACCCAAACTTCATCCCCGAGACTTACCCAACACCGGCATTGGAATAGCATCAAATTTTGAGGCTGGTAATGAACCGCTGCCTCCAGACTAGTTCAATTCCCTCCGAGATAAATTTTGGGTTATTTCCCTTTGTAGCCCCCCCCCCCTGTCAAATCTGCTCTCTGGATTTTTTTCTTCTGTTTTTTTCCCCACTCTCTCTTTTAATGATCCATATAAATAAAGAAATAATTGTGGGCATCGGTCAATTGTTGGTCATCTTGTCCAGCAAGGGGTCAGAGAATGTTTTTGTCTGGCAACGTCCTCAGACCAACACTCAAAAATGAAAATGTATTCAGAATTCTTTGTTTTATTTTGCCAATGACAGAAGTGAAATGAAAAATTGAATAAATACAGCTTCAAAAGTTGGGAAACTTTTTTCCATTTAATAAAGAATTTTCTAATGTGGAAAAAAATAAGATTTAAAAAAAAGCCTGAAAATGTTAAACTCTTCTTTTTCTGATCTATTAATCCATATTTAATGGATTGCCTACTATGTCCTCCCCCTCTGCCCCTGCCCCTCTTTTGAGATGCCTCGTAACTGCCACCCAGCTACTATGAAAAATTTATCTGAGTATACAGAGAAAATAAAATAAAATGAATTCATCTGCTTGCCTTGAGTTCTATCTCATTCAAGACAACTTTTCCTTTTACAGTAATACCTCGGATAACGCTCTTGATACGTTCCTAAAAATGCAGCACTAAACATACCAGCGCTGTATGGGTGTCATTCTAACCTAGCCTAAATAGCCTGTCCAGACCACACCTCTTAACCTTGCAGCTGTGCTCCCACTCATTCTCATTATTTTAAAATATACGATGTCGTTGTTGAGCTTCAACAAGCTCAAATGGATAAGCCGTGTATCTCATCTGGTAGCTACTTGCTGGAGCTGGTGAAATATCACTAGGTGTCGATGTATATCGATACATGACAAATTATTCTGTATGTGTTTATTCTCATACACATGGCACATTAACCAAAGTGTATAGTATACAGTTATTTCGGATGCTGTCTTTTATCATTCATTATTTATTTCGGAAATTTAACATTACTAAATTTATTTCGAAAAATATATGAAAAAGAGGGCTATAGCAAATCGGCACTAAACGGGGTTGTGCAAAGTGGGGTATTACAGTATTTTTTCAAAGCGGGGTATTAGTCTTAAACTGCAAGTAGAAAAGGCCTTTTCTTTTTTTTCTTTTTTTTTTTTCTTTTTTTAATCAATTTCTCTCTTCATGGGTCAACTTAGCATTACAAACCTCTCGGCCTACTCATGTATCACTGAACCAACCAGATAAAACATTGGTTATTAATAAATTAAACTTCCCCAATGTTAAGATTTTTATTCATAAATATGTAGTCTTCAAGAAATAATTGTATGGAGCTTGACTGAGGTATGTTTGAACATGAGCTTCATTGCCATCTTTTAGTTGTCTAATGCCTAAATTACACCCAATTTATTTTCATTGTAACTTTGAAGGTGACCAAATCTTTTCTTCTTTTTTCTTTTACAAGCTAACCAGCTTACTTTATATGCAAGGTCTGTCCGGCAAGTATCAAGCCATTTAATATTAACCCCCCCAAAATAGCCTACCTATGGCAATGGTGCCTTAGTCCCCTTCAAAGTACTCACCTTGGGACCTCAAAAACTAATCCCAGTGTCCCTTTCAGTTTTCAAAACAGTCCTCTTTCGGAATCACCATTAGCTGCCTTGTTGCTTTCTCCTTAATCTCGTCCATGGTCTGAAATCTCTTTGGGGAAAGACACAGGGAGCCAAATCTGGACTGTAAAGGGGCTGACAGACCTGGGTGATGTGATGTTTTGCCAAAATACCCTGCATGAGATGTGAAGAATTGACTAGCCCAGTCATTGTGAATGTGACAGTCAAACAGTACTTAAACTCAATGACATTTCACTGCAGACTGAGTAACCCCATGGGAGGATGTCTGTTCACGTTTATGCAGTAAGTTCCCCTCTGGTTGCCAAGTTACATCAAGTCAGCACAACTGGTTCTTGAGATATTCAAAATGGCTGGTTACTTTCTGGACAGATCTCGTACTGTACTTAATTATGAAAAAAATAGTTGGCTCGACTTGGGTCTCTTTCTGTGAACATTGAGTTATTGAGCATGGCTGCTTTTTCAATCCACACAAGGATGGATTGGTTTCTACAATCCATGCATATGATGTTTTTGTATGAACAAGTCACTACTTGTATGTTGTAACCACTAGTATATTAATTGTTTAGCATAGTATAACTGACTAGAAAGGAGTTAGATCTTTTGTGAACCCAAGAACTTTAACAAATAACTGGACTTGTGTTAATTTTCCTTATTTTCCCATCATTCGACCTGCCCCTGCTGCTTGCTTTCTGTTGCTAACTTTTAACTTAATTTCACTTAATATTCAAGCAGCATAAAGTTGGCCTATTAGATACGCTACTTGCCTGACTACCTCCAGGTTGGATGTTCAAATCATGGTAGGGTTTCGTTAATCTGATATCTGTTTTAGTGTGACAGAAACCAACCAACAAACAAAAGTAATAATGGCTTTTATATAATGTTACTTAGAAGCAATGTTTCCTCTGACACAAAACATGAAAACAGTGAATAAAAAATTTTTATAACTCCACAAAAAAATTAGATATTTAAAATAAAAAAGTGCTGTCTTTATTTTAAAATTTTGTATATGTATTTCTGTCAATGGAGACAAATTTGCATACCATTAATATTTTGCATCAATTAGATAACTCAGCGGAAGAGCAGTTGGCTTGAGAAAAATTGAACATCTAATGTTGACCCTTTAGTGTTATTACATGGCATTTGCTTCAAACAGGAGCAAAAGGAAATGATAAACCACTTTAATAAACATATTGAATAAACATATTTATCTCTGCCAACAAAGTTGGACAGAGGTTATGTATTCATCCATGTTTGTCTGTCCTTTTATTGAATATCTCAAAGTTCTCAATGAATTTCTATGACATTTTGTGGACGGTGAGCCATGGGACAAGGAACAATTGATTAAATTTTGGGACAGATCCAGGAACTTTTGTTAAGATTGTGTAATAGAGCTATATTTTGGATGTAGTAATGAAGTCATCATAATAGGAGCATAGTGTGGTAGTGCTATAACAGAGATCATCACGGTTATGTCAGTGATGACATCATGTTGGCTGAGGTATGCACTCTCTGAGTGCTTTCAAGTTGTCTTGCTATTACAACTCTGGTTGAGTGAAAAATTATAAAGCTTGTTATTCCTTCTGAAATACTGATCAAGTGAGGATCATTACCATACTCTGTTTTGAGTTTCCAGCATTTGATGAGATCATAGTTTTGGGGTTTGTTTGGTTTTTCTTATATATTGTATTTTAGTAACAGTTGCCTCTTCATTGATTTGAACTACACACTTTTTAACTTTGCCTTCAGACACTTTTACAAAAATGTATTTTTCATTATCATCTACTTTGAATTTCACAATCTTGTTTTCCTTTCAAATATTTGATTACTGGAAAGATTCTGAAGCATTTATGGGAATAACTGAATAAATCTTCATTAATTTCTAATTTATTCTTCTAAATCGTTTATGCACTATTCTTCTGTATTTATCCTGGCATTAGTACTCTAACACAAAAAAGTCATTCAAATAAAAGAAATTGAACCATTTAGATCTATTAAAATTATAATCAAAGAACGAATATATCTATGTATATGACGTTGCTTATGAACCCAACAAACATTATGATAGATTTTTATCAAAAACCCTGAAGATGCATGAAGGTCTTATGAAGGTAACGTTTGTTACAAATCAATCATGTTCTGGGGTTCAAGTTCTCACCATTCAGAACAGCAGGGAAGAATGAAGTAGAATGTTGATAAGCGTTGACACAATCCGGAGATCTGATCTTGACAAGAGCTTGGTCAATATCGGCTCCAGAAAAGCCATTCTTTGGTCGTCCACGGCAGGTGAATTGACTGCCAGTTCTCACATGTTTTGCTTCACAATGCTTTTCATTTTTGACCACAGTATTTCACCAGGATTAAGCTGAGGTGAATAAGGGCTGAGTCGAAGAACAATAAACCCAGGATATTGGATTGCACATTCATTTAGCTTACTGTGACAAGGGACATTATCGCACACAAGGACAACTGATGCTGCATTATCTCCAGGAAGACGAGATAACATTTCAAGTACCCATTCTTTCGCGGTTTCAGATTTGAAGGCTTCTCTTCGACGGGTGACATAACTGACTAATTTGTAGGATGACATGGCCAATACTACATGTACATTTGGACCTTTACTCCAAGGCAATGACCTCAATGCCTGTTGACCTATTCACATGCGACCTTCAGTTCTTTGACAAAATAAGTTGTAATTTGTTTCGTCCATCCAAATTACAAGCTTACCTGATTCACGTCTCCTAACTTGTTATTTTGGAAATGGCGAATACCAATTTTTTATAAAATAATAATTTTAATTATTTTAATTTTTTTTTTATTAAATTTTATTAAAAAACCTTATCTTGCGGAACCCGCATTGGTCTAAGTACGCTGATTCACTGTTTACTATGTAATTGTTTACTTTAGATTCAAACGTATTTCCTAGAATCGACATTCAACTTTTTAAAACATTTCTGAAGTCAAAGTTAAAAGTTCTGATGGCAAAGTCAAAAAGGTGTAGAATGTGCATTTGTATGTTTTGAAGTTTTCAGACTCGCATGTTTCTCCTCAAAAACATAATCATAGGGAGATCAGCTCCACTTTGTTGGATTCACGCATTGGCATCTAAATATTTACTAAGCTCAGCCCAAGGCCAAGTGCACCAATCTTCCAAGTGGAGTGGGCCTGCCTACTTACCTTGAAAATCAGCATTCGAATTCCCGGGCTTAAACACTGGCACTTGTAGGAAATATGCAAACATGTAAACCACCAAACAGGCCAAAATAGTTTCTTAGCTTAGTCTGGCACAGGGTCATGAGATTAGGAAACCATGTGAGGACTGAATTCACTATACAAGTGAATTGTATCATGAGATTAGCTTGTTAACCATCACTCTATGCCAGTCTCCCCATTCATTGGCATTTTTATATTTATTAAGCTTAGCTTAGTCTGGCACAGGGCCACAAGATTGGGGCACTCTCTAGGATCAAAGTCACTACATTAGTGAATGTTCTAGTGAGACTAGCTTTTTAACCATTACTGTATTAACCCAAAGACCACCTTAACTAAGCAGCAAAAGTATGCTAATTCTTTCATGAGGTACAAGTGGCTGAGCGGTTATCGGCAGAGAGAATGGGATCGGTGAGTTGAGCTCAAACTCCAGCTGAGACAGTGTTCACTTTGGGAAAGGCATGAATCCATCTCTTCCCTCCTGCCAATATGTCCTGGGCCAGTATAACAGTGTAAGGCCCATCACTCTCCATTACAACAACAGGCCTTCCCCAAGGTCTGTTATGTCCAACAATGGACTTTAAACGCTGGTAAGAAAAACAAAATTTCATGTACAAAAGGTACTCAAATCTGAACAGATCCAAATATTATTATTATTGGGTGAAGTATTGTAACCCATTATTTTTATTAAATTTGACTAGTTTTTACCTTCATCATAATTTTCATACAATTGAAAGTTGTATAAAAATAACTAAAAATTAAGATGAACGTAAAAACGAGTCAAATTTAATAAAAATGAGATCCAACTCTTGTTTATCCCCCTTGGTACTTATTTATCTTTGAAATTTTCCCCATTATGTTGAAAAAAAAAATTTTTTTGTTTTTAATTAGATACGTTGCTTAGTAAAACATTAAAAAAAATTAATAACCTGAATATTCTTTATCTTAATAGTGTATCTTGTATTGTTTATTGCAGCATTTCTCAACCGGGGTTCTACGAGAGGTTGTTTAAAGATTCAGTTAAAATGTGTGGAAAAAAAGCATCTGACTTTTGTATGATAGGTGTGTCAAAAACTGCTCAGTTTCACCAACTTTTACTGCAGGGTGTGCCTCTGAACTACCCTTTTAGTGCAATGGGGAGATGCTGCCTAGGCGATGGATCCCCAAGAACCGGGCCTTCAGTCTAGGAGGGTGTATCAATAAATCCACAGCCCGACACAGTTTTTAGCTGGATTTTTATATTCACCATTGAATTAAATGCATTGACAGGGGAGGAGATTATGTTGAAAAATAAATATTTGTTGCATAAATTAAATGTTTTTTTTTTTTTTTTCATCATTAGGCTGCAGTCTTATTGATGTACCTACATATTTTCAGCCTGCTTTGTCTGAAGACAGATTGCTTCGCAAAGTGTAGTATCTGTTCTTCGAAGCTGCCCTGGTCGAGAGGC
>VCCN01006457.1:1679450-1697335 GCA_006491835.1 Architeuthis dux | reverse complement strand
ATAATAATAATAATCTGTCACTTTCTGATCAAATGTCTAAATAAGTTTTTGCAAGCAAAATTGAATAAAAACAATAAATCTTTAATATTTTAGTGAATGAAAAGTTCTAAAATTATAATTAATAGAATTATTTAATAATAAAAATTACTGTCACTATAAGAAAGTTCAACTTCATTTTTAAGTGCTGGCTGAACTGTCAAGAGTAAATAATATCAAAATATTACTTTGCGAAATAAGAAAATACTTCTTTTTCAAGTTTAGCAACTAATCTCTAAGAATAGAAGTGCTAGTTTTACTTTCGTACAAACTAGGTAAATTAAAATTGAAGACAAGAAGGTATTTGAGTTATACGCAGACAAGTACGAAATAAACACATAAATAAAAAGATAATAAAATTAAATACGCTCTAAAAGCATGTTCTTGTTACAAATAGAACAGAAAATGATAGTACAGATGATTTTCTTTTTGTCATGTGGGTTGTTATGTACGTAACTAAAGGGCGCATCTCATGCCGGCTAGGGTCGATGCCAAAATGGCGGCGGTTGTAAATAGTGAAAACGTGTCCGATGAAGACTGGCTTGTGTTGCGGGCCCAGAGTTATATCAAGACTGATACTTACGCTGCCAAAGCATGGATGATCACAGCGAAGAGTTTGTTTCCTAAAAACTTTAACATTCAGGTGAGAACCCCAACTCAGACCACGTGTAGATCTTGTGGTTGGTACTACTGTACTACCAACCAACAAAACAATACAAAATGTCAAGTATTAAAGACCGAAATTAACCTATTTAATGTTTTTCTTTTTTACGTTACGTTCATTAAGTGGCACAGTTTAATTAACTGTAAATAAAAAAAATCTTAGAAAACAAATAAAATAATTAAATATCAACTTAATAATCGATAATTAAAGGAATAGCAATAATAACAACCAACCTTACATTTACAAGGAAGCGGTACATTTTTTTTTCATTAAAAGTTCAAATTAAAATTTTTTGCCGTTTTTAATTATTTACGCGTTTTAATATTTTGACAAATTTAATAAAACCGAAACGAATATTCTACAACTTTTTACGTGTATTTTTGCAACTTTTTATCTCTACACAGCAAAAAAAAAAAGAAATCTGTAAAATATAGTTTAAATTAACTTTTTTGTCTGAGGGATACGCACGCAATAAACTTTTATCTTTTAAAAAAAATTGAAAACTTTTCTTATTAAGATTAACGTCTTAGAGTTTTCATCATAAATTTACGGTCTGTTTTATTTATTTATTTATTTTTTAACCATGTGTTCGGATCTTATTTGTGGTTAAACTGTTTCCTTAAACTTGTGTCTGATGTCTTGATATACAAATTAAGTCTCTTCAGATGAAATAATTATGTTCACTGTCATTTCTTGATCAATTGTAAAAACATAAACAGTGAAAGTAAAACCGTTCATTTACGAAATAAAACGTTACGATCGATTTTACTTGTTGATTGGTACTGTTAGGGAAAAAATGGTGTTTTCTGTTAACAAAGTAGTTTTTATAGCAATATTTTGAATAAAGTGTTCTCTGATTGTCACTGGTTTAGTACAGAACGTAGGAAAAAAACGACAGCTGAAGATTATAAAAAAGAAAAATCCACTAAAATCGAAAGATCAATAGCAGATTATATCAGAGTCCACAGTATCAGCTGGAACGGTAGTAGTCCAGTTTAAACATCGACTACAGAAAGATTGGGGAAAAGAGCCAAACGATACATGCAAATTCTCCTAAAATCCTAGCCTTTTTGGTGAAACAACTAAAAACGAACTTGAACGCTAGCTCATGTATCCATCAGATAAACAAGAGATGACAAGAAGAAGATAAGACTTGTATTGTCTATAACTTTGAGAAGAGTCATTAACATACCATACCAACTTTTGTTCGGACATTCTAATCGACCGAAACGTTGTGTCAACGAGATTAGATTGTCCGAACACAAGTTGGGAAGAAAAGACTTGTATCTAAATCTCTGCTGGTCTCAATACCTTGTCTGGGTGGGGTGACTACTGACCGGTCAAGAAGAGTAATTAAGATACAATGCTCCTCACCCCCTCCTCCCACGTTTTTAGAATCAGGGATGCTTAACTTCATTTGAATTAAATAGAACTAAATCTATTCTAGATGCACTGTAAAATAATGCAAAATTTACTGAGCATTAATAATTCCTTGTTTAGTGGTTAACATCCTGGATGGATCTCCTACTCTACTGAAAGTGATGCTATGAACTTGAATGAATACAATGGAGCTGTGTTTGCTGTCGGTTTTGTAAAGAGGGTTTATGAATTTTTATAAAGGTTTAATAATTTTGTTATCACAATATAACCTTGCATTAAATATGGTATACTTTGAATTAATTGGCAAAAAAAAAATCTGCTTAAATATTTGAGTCACAGTAAAGTTAAAAATATGTACACAGGTAAAAATGATTTTAAAAAAGAAAAGAACCTGAGGTATTTGACGATCACATACAGGTCAGTATCTTTATTTGTAGAATAAATTGTGGAAGTTGTGTCTCAGTTATTAATACATGAATAAATTGAACCCTGGTATGTTGTTTTGTTAATGAAACCAAAAATTGACTTACCAACAAATATTTATATAGCTAGGTTGGGCACAAGATTTTTGTGTCGCCCCCAAAAGTATGTCTGGTTCCAGGTGACCCGCTCTCGCAGACTGCACCTCCTCATTACACTCAAATGGGTAGGGCCAGGGCATTCCCTGATGCCAATGGCGAGGCTGAGTGAACTAGACAATTTTTGCCTCTACGCATATGTGTGGGGCCCCACATTAAACCTGACTTCGTGTCAAACTTGCCCTTGTTGGGAGGTGAATGAATACCTTAATAGTTCAGTGAAAAATTCACCTTTGGTTGAGATCAATGTGTAGTATCTGTTCCTATGAGATTGCAGAACCTAATGAAATGAAGACTCAAGTATAAAATGATAGAAATTTGAAGTTAAATAAAGCTTTACAAAACAGGATAACAATAAACTATAAAAATGAAAAATATTTTCAATTTTGGTGTTCTAAACGTTATAAAATATTAAAATTCTAAAACTTCAAAATTTAAAAAAAAAATTAAAATTTTTAAATTCACAAAATCTTTTTTATGAATGTAATTCCACCTTTTGTATTAGATTGATGTATGCCTTCCGATGTACATGTTATGGCTGTTTAGGCCATTTTCAACATCCTGTTTGCTCAAATAGGATGTTTTTTTTTTGTTCTCTTTGTAATAAATACTGAATCATAATAATTTTGGTAGTAATTTTATAGTAGTTTTTGCATGTTACAGGCAGGCTGCTGGGGAATAGGGATAATAGCAAGGATTCATTGCCCTGATTGAAAACACAGAAGGAGAAAATATTAGTATTATTACTGTGTAATGTGGATATGTGAATAGATTTGCAGAGTCAATATATATAGTATATTTTGGAAAAGTGAATATATTTGGAAAATATTTTTTTGGCTTTGTAACTTCTGAAAAAAGTAAAGTTGAAATTTCAAGGATTTATTCCATCTTTTTTTTACCATTTGAATATATGTACGAGGGGGTACCCCAAAATAAGTGGAATTATTGATTCATCCCTGGTCACAACTCTGGAAAGAAACACATTTGTGGAAACACATTTCATTTTCTAATCTTCTGTTAACATTCGTTGGCATGAATTCCAAGACAAACCAGTTGCCTTAGATATTTTATTAATGGTCTGAAGACAATCTTCATTGATTGTGTAGTAAACTTTTTCAAGGTTTTTGTCATTTCGGCTTGTTGAAGGGCAACCAGATTGTGGTTAGTCTTCAAGTGACATTTCACCACGTTTGAAACATGAATACCACTCATACACTTGTTTTAACTAAAGATTCTTCCTTAAAAGCTTTTTGAAGGATTACAACAGTTTCAACTAAAAAATAATTTCACACACTCCGTTCTTTTTTATAAGCCATTGCAAATATCACCATAAAGAAGCCGCAGGAAACAAATCAGTCAATCTAGAACGACACCATGTGGCAGACTGGCTTAGAATAGTGTTGATTCGTGACACCTGCCACGCGCCACATTCAAATTCTGTTTTTTGGGGTACTCCTCGTATATAGTGTGTGTGTGTGTGTGTGTGTGTGTGTGTAGATAAAAATTCCTTTAAAAAAAAAAAATCTTTTTGTCAGACTTCAGTACAAGGACTGGAATTGACTTTGTTTTCCTATCGTAACAAGAACAATCCTCACCAAAATGCAGGGTGTAAACCAATATGTAAAACCCACATTCCCCTACCGTGATTTGAACTCACAACCAACTGTTTGCTAGCAGGCTGTCTTACTAACTGAGCTAAATTGACAAGTTTTAGATATTAACGAAAATTAACATATAGATACACACTTATTTCATTCTAATGAATAAATACATTTTTACAAAAAAAATATATATATTTATAATTTTTTATTTATTACGTATACAATACAAAAGTTGCAGTGATCATCTTCAGTCGGAATAGAAGTTGGATTGGAAATTGACCCTGCAGCAGCCAGTTTTGTTAAATATTATCTTTCAAAATTGCTTTTTATCCTCACTTATACAGTTTGAAGCATATATGCTGGAAAAGTCAGGGAAGAATGTTGCTGAAGCTGCCCAGATGCTGTCAGAAATGTGAGAAGACATTTTATTCTTGTTGTTTCCGTCAAAAGTTTTTTTTTTGCTTCTTTGTTATTTAACACTCGAAAAGAAAAAAGCTTTTATTGACCAAATCTTTATATACAATTTTACATTGAAATGAATATTGGTGCAAGTATTTTGATATTTTCTAAACCTAAATTCATCACATTTTTCTAGAAGTTCCCGTCTACTTGCTGCCAAGTATATTTTTTAACCTTGTAACTCCTGTGCTGGGTTTTTCTTGTAAGGAAATTGATGAAGATAGATTGAAAAAAAAAACGGTTTTATTTTCATACAAATCAACTAATATGTATAACAGATTATCTAATAAAGGTAATATATACCTAAATGTATATATGAAAAAAATAACACACTATCGTAAGATGAGTTATCTTGTCCGTGGTACTGGACTGATGAATTGCTAAAGCAAATTATCTCATCTGTGATCAGGGTTGCCAGATTAGTTTTCTCAAAATTGGACACGACTGTTCCAAGATTGGACAAAATAGTCAATCCTGGCCAAATTTGTACAGAAAATGGCCATAAATGGCTAAAAGTGGTTAGAACTGATATCTAAAAACAATTTCTTATATCTAAACTGGCAATGCTGAGTGTGCCCTTAAAACGGACAATTTTTGATATCCGACTTTTATTGGACATACTGGGTGAAAACGGACACAATGTCCAAATCGGACATATCTAGCAACCCTGTCAGTGGTGGCAAACAGATTAAACTCTATTGAAAATATATAATAAAATACAACCATCTTTATACCAGTCTTTTTAAAATTTTTATTAAACAATAATTTTGAGTAACAACTAAAAAAAAATTGATTAAGCAAGACTGAGTACAAATAGTGAAATTTAACAATTTAATTTACATTCTAACTATATAAATATTGTATGACAATGAATTGATTTATTGTCTGTAACTTTGAGTAGTCATTAACATTCCAAATTTTGTTTGGACAATTCCTTTATGTACTTGATGTTATTGTTTTTTTCCTAGAGAATTCCTAGAGAAATGATGTTTTTCCTATTTTTTAACGGATTGTACACCTGGCAAGTGATGAAGGGATTGGTTTAAATGTGAACAACATCAAGTACACAAAGAATTGGTTCTATTGTTTGAACTAAATTTGTAATGGATACATTGAAATATTACAATGTAATATTATGTTAGTAATGTTACAAATATTTATATAAGTCTATTTTAACACTTCAAAAGTAAGCATAGTATTTCAAATAGATATATTAATATTTAATAGTACTTTGTATTATGTACTTGCTTATTGCTAATAAGTATTATTTACTTGTTATTTTTGTTAGCAATAGATTGCTGAAGATTATGGTTATTAGTAACAGCATTATACCCTTTACTGTTTATCTTCTCAAGTTCATTTTATGTGTTTAATCTTTTCCTGCAGGTTTCAGAATTTTTCACATGAACCAAAACTGTGGACAGAACTGCAGTCCATGTTGGAAGCAATGCAGTCTGACTCTTTGGACACCAAATCTCAGTTACTCACAGGTATTTTATGAAGTGTTCGACTAAAACATTTTATCATGTTTAGCTTCTAATGAATGATAATGTTGGATCACTTAATAATACTAACCAGGGCTGTGGAGTCAGTCACGGTGTCAGACAAATTTTGGGTTACTGGAGTTGGATTCAGAGTTGGTAAAAATATACCGACTTCAAATCTGACTAAATGTAAATTGTAACATTACTACTTGAAAACCTGCCCAATAGGTCGGTTTTTGAGCTACTTCCTGTGGAAGGCCTACCTGAATGTTAATAAACCATCTGCAAAAATTCTTTTTTTCCATCTTTGAAAATATGTAACACTTGGTTATATGGATGTAAATGATACTTAAACATAGTATTAAAGGTTTAAGAAAGTATATTTTTTATTAAAAAGTATAATTAAATAACATAGCTGGAAATGAAAAATCTAGCCAATATTAGCCATTTTAAAGCCAGAGGAATCGGAGTCTGTGGTACCAGAAATTGAGGAGTCAGTCAGAGTCGGATGTTTTGTGTCCGACTCCACAGCCCTGATACAACATGTCAGTTTAAAATGCCTTTATGTGCTATATATTCGTGTACTATTATGCATTAGTAGTAATTCCTTTTATAGTGTGCATTAATCTAAAACCTTTAGTATAAGAATATTAGAAAATAATGCTGGTTCCTCCAATTTTTTCTAATGTTAATATTTTTTCTACGAGGTGTGGCTATTAAATAATGAGACTGGGCTAATGTGAGTTGAACCATGTGGTATACATTGACCACTGGGTAAACATAAAAAAACCCTGAAAGTTTCAATCCGCTCACGTCTTCAGTTCACTGTTAGGCATAGCTTGAAGTAGACATGTTTTTCTGATGTGTTGTAAAAATGATCAGTTAAAAAAATTGAGCAACACATCAATTTGTAATTTTTGGTGAGATTAAACAAAACGGCTACCAAATCTTTTTGTATGCTAACTGAAGTTTATTAGGAAGAATGCATGTTATAAGCATGTGTGTTCCAGTGGCATAAGAGATTTTGTGAATGTCGAGATGATGTTCAAGATGATGAACACTGTGGACACCCTTGCACGTCAAGAACTGGCAAGAATTTTCAAAGAAAAAAATGAATGGTTTGAAATGATTGACGACTCAGTATCAGAATGATTGCAGAAATGGTCTCAATCGATAAAGTGTAAATAAATATTTAAAAAAGAATGTCTGCTTCAAAAGTCCAAAACAAATACATTTAAGAGAAATACAAATTTTAAACGTTTTATGTTGGAAAATCCTATAGAGAGAGATTCTCTATAGGATTTTCCAAGTTTTATTTTACAACTGTTTTCCATCTGTTCATAAATAATAGTGAGAAGTATATTTTTTCAGTTTTATTTATTATGATTTCTGCTTTTGCAGATATTTTTGCTGCCGTGCCGACAAATATACAATGCCGGATGCTTTTGTGCATGGCTAATAAGATTAGCGACATCTTGGAGCAGTGTCGACTTTTGCTGTTGGCAATGAAAAAGTTTCCAAATTTAGTCACAGAACAAGGGGTAAGTTAACACTTATATTTACTTATGCTCACAATCAACTTTGTGCATCCAAGACTTTATTTTGACTAATATCCTTATCTTTTTTTTTTTTTTTTATAAAATTTATACATGTAAAAAATAATGAAATGGACTTAAGGTTGGAGATTAGAAAATAAAATTTGTGAAACAGTTTTAACTGCTGGTGTAATTTTGTGCTAATGCCTTTGTGAAAGGCATGATCCCTAATCCCCTTGTAGCACTGCCAGCCATTTTGACATATTTTTGTCACTGAATGGGAATGTGGAGTGAGTGCACTCTTGTTCATATGCTTTTATTTATAATCTAGAGCTATACACAAGCATTGACTCCCAAAGATGATTAAGGTTCTTTGAACTCAATGATAAATGAACAGAGTTTCAGTGCTGGAGAGTTAAATATATTTGGTTTAGAAGAAAATGAACTTTCTATAAAATAGTGGTAGGAGTGTACTTATTTATGGGCGATACTGTATATAAGATATAAATTCCATAAATAGGAAGTGACTTGGCATTGAACTTAAAGGCCACTGAAGGCAGCTCTTTAGTGAGTTTAATTAAATTATTATTAGATACCTGATTCAATTACTCTCTTAAAATGTTCACACTTTGGAAACTTCAGTTTTTAATACAATAAATAATAAAACATTTGAATAAATTCACCCTGTTTTCCCCATGAGAAATAACTAAATTCACCCTGTTTTCCCCAGGAGAAATAACTAAATTCACCCTGTTTTCCCCAGGAGAAATAACTAAATTCACCCTGTTTTCCCCAGGAGAAATAACTAAATTCACCCTGTTTTCCCCAGGAGAAATAAATAAATTCACCCTGTTTTCCTACAAGAAATAACTAAATAAACTTTGATTATTTTAGTTTTAACCTTTGCAAGAATCTTCAGTATTTTGTTACTCTTAATTTTTGTTACTCTTAATTTTTGTTACTTCAGCTAAAGTTGATAGAAACATTGATACTCTCCGAAGGTGTTACAACAGTATATTCGCCAGTCAACTGCTACCGAAAATTACTTGGTAAGTTTGTTTTTACTATTTTGTACTTTACTGTATTTCATCATGCTTCTTTTTGATTGTTTAATCATTGTCTTACCTTTTGATTTCCCTGCAGAAACATTTTTACTGTTGCTTTAAAATGTATTGATCTGGAGAAAGTAACACAGATTGTCCTCTATTTTATGCACCTTGTTGTGGTGTAATGATTAGCAAGCTAGTCTTTTGTGGATCATTACATCTGAGTAGTCAGTTGGAAATTCACTGGTTGCTCTATACCTATTGCCTTGTGCCAAAGCTAAGCTTAATAAATAACTATGTTATGCTGCTGTATTTGAAATTCCATAATGGGCAGTTATCCTATAAGTATAAGTATACTGAAATGAAAAAAAAAAGATCTATACAAAAGTGCACGGAAGGCCTGAAATAAACTCCATACATATTGAGATAATGTCTTCTTCACTGCTAGAGTCACCAGCAAAATTTACACTTTCACTGTAGTTGATCTTTACTTTCCCTCCAATTTCATTGGAAAAGTCAATATATTTGTCAAAAGTAGGCATTTTGTGAGTAAATACTTTCACATCAAATGTACACATTGATGCCTTTTTGTTAACAAACTATAAATGTGACTTGTACTGCTATCATATTGATGATTAACTGTATTCTGCAACTGTAGTAGTAGAGCAGCCTTCAGTGCATCTTCATTTGAAGCCATTGCGTCTTCTCCCTGGCAAGCGACTGTAGCTCCTTTAGTCTCTTAACTTTCCCAGTCCTGCGTCTTTGAGGTCTGCTTACAGCCTACCAAGCAAGTTTGTGCAGTGACGTCCTTTACAAGCTTTGTAGTTCTTGGATCCTACTACAGCAAATGCTAGGGCTCTTTGTGCAGGCATTTCTTCAGGCATCTGTAATACATGACCAAACATAGACCACCATAGTTGGGCCACTTCTGTTGAGTGGAATGGTGTCACACATCTTGTACAGAACCATGTTGGAGATTAGCTACTGCTATCATATTGCATAGGTATAATTCACTGTACTGAAATCAGAAAACTTAACAGTTTTACTTAAGGAAAAAAGTACAAATTTTAAAAATAATCTTGTTTATTAGAAATTGTGAGAAATATTCTCTTAGTGATAACTCTATTTTGAGTTTATTTATTCAGATTCTGGTCTTTGGACCCTTCTGGATGATTTTTATAGAAAATCATTTTCTTCTCTTATTAGATTAAGTCTGTGTGTTTTATTTTAATATTCATTTTTTACAACCTCAAATAGACTGTTTTTGTTGATCTGACTCATGACCAACTGGTGTAGCCTAAAATAGTTACCCTGACTCTCAAACTAAAATAATCTTTGGTTTTATTTTTTTCAGTGTGTGACGTACTTCCACTGGTACTGCAGAAATGTCGTGTAACCATTCCACCCACAGACCTTTATCTCTGGCTTCAAAAGGCCATTGAATTTAGTATTACATACGTCACGCAGCCACCAACTCAAAGTGAACCAGCAATTCCAGCCTCTGGAGGTAAAGACACCCTGACCTAACTTTTGATAGACTTGCTGTAAATACTGTATTCATTTAAAGAGCTGTATTTTTGCATTATTCCTCAAGTTCAAATAGAACAACAGATTGGTTTAGAAGTAGTAAACCCTGATGTATTTTTTAGTAGAAGGGACTGAGAAGCAAATAGAAGTAGATTGAATATCAGAAAATTCTTTTTTAGCAATAGAGTGGTAGGACTTTGGAATAGATTACTGGAATATGTAGTGCTATCAACAGATGCAAATGATTTTAAGAAGAATTATGATGTTTATTACACTACCGCAAAGGTTTAAAGCCCTAGATATTGTGTAAATATGATTGTTATGATGTGTGCTTGTATATACAAATTGTATACTTTTTTTTCACATTAAAATAAAATGTTCAGTAAGTTATTATTCTTATAGCACATAAAATGCATATTGTAATATATCCTCTTTATGTGGGTGCAAGATTACTCAAGAACACTTTAGAAAATCTTGACTATTATATTTATCTAGTAGTTTTGAGATATCTTTGGATTATTTAAAAAATTTTCTTAAATTAGATTTGAGTTTATTAGTTTACTGAGATACAATTTGTATTACTGTGTGCGGGATGCTTTTCTTTGATTTTATTTTTTTCTACAATCATTCAAAAACTCTCATCATTTGACTTCCCATCATTTTTCATGGCTCGGATATAGATAAGAGTTTGTTAAAAGTAATTCTGAAACACTAATTGTTGTTTATATTTTCAGACATTTTACTTACCTAGGTTGAAAAATAAGATTTATAGATTTCATTTTGATCTTATTTGAGGATTTTGTTATATTCTGATTATTGCTACTACCAAACAATTTTAACTTTTTTCTTTTTGGAAAGATGTTTTAAATTTAAAAAATATTGTTTTAGCAAATTTATAACAGCATTATTAAATATTATAAGAATTATCTTGTCTTTCATTGAAAATTTTTTTTCTACAAATTAAAAAAACCCAAAGTATGAAGCATTAAGAAATTGTGGCTGCAATAACCACAATTTCTTAATGCTTGCACACTAGTCATAAAACTTCCTGGCAAAAATATCAGTAGAAACTGTGAATTTTAACTTTGCATTCTCAGCAATAGCATTTGCTTTCTGCATTTATTTGCTTGTATTTTGATAGATATGATGTCACCCACCAAGAAAGTAATGATTAAGAAGTATCCATTAATTGCTGGTTTACAAGAAAAAGAGAGTCAAGTTTCAGATCCTTGGGGCAGCCTTTTCAAACTCATTCAACACATTGCAACTTTACTCAAATGGGACATCGACCCAGACTTTTTCTCCAAACCCAGGTCGGTCATTTCTAGTGCTTTTAGATTTTTGCTTTTGAAGATGGATGTGCACTTGTAGGTCTAACTTGATGGTACTGCATCAGACAATTAGTTTTATATGTTTGTTACAACATTCTCAATAGTAAATGAAAAGTGGACAACTTAACCGTCAAACATGGATCGCTTCATAAGGACTGATTTGATCGATCACCGCTAAAGAAGCTAACATTTTTTTTACTTTCATACAAAGCTGGCACAGCAATTACTGTTTGAGTTTTAGTAAAAAAACGATTATTTTATTTTTTATTAAATTAAATCAAGTATTGTAAACCATTTTTATTCATTTGTGGCTGCTATTTACCCACATCTTAATTTTTAGTAGTTTTTTTTAAAAATCACAATGTTTAAAATGGTTTGCAATAAATGAATAATAATAGCTTTTTTACCAAAACCAAATTAATAAAAATGGTTTACAATACTTTGTCTAAATAAAAATTAAATAATTGATAATCCATTTTTTTACGGTTAAGTTGTCCTACTTTGCCGAAAAGTGATTTCAGTTCTTCTAGCTATCAGTCTAGTATCTCAAAATAAGAAGATCCACTGGTGGATGTGAAATGATGATTGTAAACAGCAGGATTGGGTACAAGCAGGGTAGTGACAGTCACAAATTAATTGTTGTATAATTGACAGAGAAAAATCTTTTTGAAAAAATATGATCTGATGTTCTTATCAGTGAATTATATTCTTATATTTTGTATGAATATTGTCTAGAATTTCTACAGTGGCTTATACAAAAAAATAAATTCATTTTTGGCCTGCAGCATTAACCTTTTTAAGACTCCTCGGAGTTATATATCACAAGGTTTCTATGACTGCTTGGATATATATTTATATCCTGTAGATCGCTTTTAAAAGTCTGCTGGGACATTTTAATTCAGGCATTACCGTAATAGGTTTTGAAAGGATAAAAAAAAATTGTTGGACTAAAAAGTCATCAAACATAAGCTATTCAAAACTGGTAGAATTTTCTCAATTCGTTAACAAGTTATAAAAACCTTAAAAACTTACGGGACTACTTAAAAAGAAACTAAGTTGATAAAATTGAGGTGTTATTTCTTGGAAATATTAATTATTTAATGCTAATCACATTCCTACACATTTATTTTCACTCTGCTAGAATCTAATTAAAAGAAGCTGTCAGCAATACAAACAAAGGCAACCATTTAAGATATAAGCAGGAGAGAAAATGTTTGGGCTCTCATTACCTTTCCTGTTTCCAAATGGCTGCCACTTCAGCTGTTGATGATAGCAGAATCGACTGACTTGTCCGCTGATTGCAAATTTAAAGTCAAAGAAACAGACGAGAAGATTTTCAGTTTTTTTTCTCCATTTTTTAAGTGGTCTACTGATATTGGGCAATTTCATGTGGTTCAAGAGACTTTTTTTTTTATTCAAGCTAATGCTTGATAAATACAAATGAACAAATGATAAGTTAGGGGTAGTGTTTTTAGTGTTGGGGTTGGTGTTGCTATTTCTAGGGTTTAGGGTAGTTAGAGTTAGTGTTTAGGTATATGTCCATCAGCCATGACAACAAAATCTTGAAATTCAAACACACTATCGTTCGGCGATCAGAAGAATCTAACAAAGTTGTCTACAGTGCTGATGGTTAAACCATGGAAGTGTTATCAAATTATGAGACTTTGAAAATGGACACTAGCAAACATTCATAAACCTAGATTTATATTTGTGCTGTTTCAGAGATTACCAGTGGCAACAAATTTTGGTCATGTACCAACGAGCCAGTCAGACAAGCCAAGAATCGAGTTATCATCAAATGTTGTACATGACAACAGTCATCTTCCTTGACTGCCTCTATTCATATATCAGTTGCATTGATACAGACATTTTTGCAATCGGTAAGTGGTACATTTCTTAGTTTTTTCTCCGATCAGGATTAAATAAATAAAACTCTAAAACTAGAGTTTAATACTTTATATGATTTAAAGTAATGGACCATGAAAGGTCCAATGTAGACTACTTGAGAGGATCATTTAAATGTTAATTGCCTTAAATACCTGTTACCATGAAATAAATAAATCTGCTTTTTCTTTTTTTTCAGTCATGTAAAGAATATTTTATTTAATTTTTTTAATGTTCTTGCATGGTTGATATGTTATGCCAATTTTTTTCTTAAAAGCCTGAATACTTTGAAAGTTGTTTAACTTCAATGTATACTCTTTAATTACTTATCCATGTTATGATAAATAAAAAATGATAAACATTTCTGAGTATATTGTGAATATTAAGGCAAAAGGTTAAATTTCTTTTTGTTCCCAATGGGTTAAACTTTAAAATTTATTTGTGCTATACTAAGTATATATACTATCCATTTTTGGGGTTATTCTGTTTTTCCTTTTACACACTCTTTATTCTGTTTTTTCCTTTTACACACTCTTTATTCTGCTTTTTTCCCTTTACACACTCTTTATTCTGTTTTTTCCTTTTACACACTCTTTCATTTGCTATTAATCTCTATTCTTTATAAGTTTTAATTTCAGAGAAAATAAACTTGTACTTTTAAAACTTTTTTTATTAATCAACTAATATTAAAATTGTGTTTTCTAATGATATAATGTTATCAGACCCAACAGTGCCATTTTTATGTTGCAAACAGGTTTACTTTTTTGATTTCTTATATAAAGACTGTAGTCACCTGCAGACTCCTAAGGTTTAAGTAATTTATTTAGCTTCCCATATGCACAGGACCCTATTTATTGTTTTAGACAATTTTAAATTAAGCACAAAAAAATTTGACTTTTCCTTTTTTTTCATTTTCAGGTTCATCCACATCTGGTCTTCAAGCCCCTTTAGTTCTCATTGAAGGCTTCAAAACAGATCGATCAAACTCAGAGTAAGTTGCAGGAAATTTCTCTTAGTAGGTATGAACAAAAATGAAAAAGAATTTCATGTTAGTAAGCGACATCTGATTTAAAAAAATGTATGGTAGACAATGCAGTACACATATATTTGAGTAGAAAAAATAAACAAGATTAAAATGCATCACACTGTCATGCATTTTAATCTTGTTTATTTTTTCATTGACAGCTGCGCCGTGCAAAAAAAAGCCATGTTATCGCCTGCAGCTCCCAGAATTTGAAATAGCAGTCAATTTACATAAACAAAAAACAGAATAAAATATATTAAAAATACAGGCGGTAAATATTTTTTCATCATTTCACTATATTTAATTATTCATCCTTGTTATAATATTTTGATATAAGTTTCAGTCGAACCAAGAAATAGAATAAAGAATATGCATTTCAAAAATTTCTAAAATATCGTAATAAATCAATAAAAATGATGAAAAATATTTTTTTTAAATAATATTGAGTGAAAAAAATTTTTTTTCACAGATCAAAAACCTGAAATGATATTTAATCAAATAAAACTAAAAGAATTCCGAAAAGAAAATTATTTTACTTAATTTTCCTGTTTTTTTAATCCCAAAGTAAGAGTTTCGTTCCAGCAGTTCCTGGATATTATTCTAAAAAAAGTAAACCTAATTAATATCTCCAGGGATCTATCTGTAAAATGTGTAAAAATCAACAAAAGCCTCATTATATGAAATAGGTAAATCATCAAACTAATGAAAGGTGGTGTAGGAATCATACAAAAAAAATCGTTCTCCTCCGAAATCTGGAATGGAAAATTATTTTTTTTTTAAATTTGCCCTTTAATAAATAAGTATCGAAAATATTATTAAAATCGAATAATATGCTGATTTTTGCCAGATTTTTAAATATTTCTCATGTGTCAATTTCACACTGAAATTATCGTCCATTTTGTTCATACCTATCTCTTAGTCTTCAGATAATAACATACAACAATAAAAATGTTTAATTTCTGAAGTCAGTATTCAATTTTCTTTTCATTGTGAAAAGCATATATTGAATAACTGCACATACTGTATATGCTGGTATATAAGACACACTTAATTTAAAAACTATGCAAATATTACACATCCAATGCGCTGGTATTTTAATCAGGAGGTCGTCTACCGAAGCTCGTTATGGGGCTTGGATGAGCTGCAGTGAGCAGTAGTTCTTCAAAAACTCTTGTAAACCATTTGTCTTATAGTCTGGCATGTATGAAAAGTGAAAATTAAAAAAAAAAAAATCAAGTTTTAAATATTAAACAGTAATAATATTTTTACTGTTGAAGAAAAACTATAAAACTATATTTGGACCATTAATAAGTCTTGTAAAAGTGTCTTAACTATGTAATTTGTTTAATTTTATTGTGTACAGTTATCTCTTATTTTGTTTCGCATGTCAAAAGGCCTGAAAATGTTTTAACAAAGCCATTCTTCAGAATGGTGCCAGTCAAACATTGACCTTACAGCTTGAGTCATTCTATGCATATTGCATTCTACATGTTTTGTTTTCCAATTCAGTGTCAAGTCAAAGAAACTACGTCCAGACATGCAGCCATCTTGTCCTCTCATAACACCCAATTCTCAAATTGAAGATTCACAATCAATCATCAACAATTTCACAACAGCCCTCAAATGTTATGAGTTATTACATTCAGATGATGTGCTACAAAGAGGTAAGCACAAAGACTACCAGTCACCTTGAATTCAAAATGCTGTAATTGTGTATCTAAATTTTAATTATAATGTTATGAAATGATGCTTATTCCTATTTTATGTTGGTCAAAACTGAGGTTAACTGTAAAACAAAGTTTTCCTGTGAAATCTTATGTTAATTCATCTCAGAAATTCAGATAAATTATTTCTGTTTCTTTTTTAAAGAATAATCTTTTCATTTTCTGGATAGAATTATTGAATTTTGATGTTTTTTGTAACCATATACTTTCCTTTATTGTAGATTTCATCAAACTCTGTCAAAACTGGAGGTCCGAGACATGGTCTTGGATGGTACACTTTCAGACGGATATGTTTATATATCAGGTAAAAATAAATTCTCAGTATTTTGATTAACTTGATTTATTTAGTTCTTTTGGATTTTCAACTTTGATAAATTTTGGGGAATATAATTTAAAATTCATACCATAAGCATCAACTATACAAGTTATTATGAATAGACAAGATGTTAATTAAATTATTTCCTTTTTTTTCTTTTTGGAAAAAAAACAAACTATTTTTCTGATGATGATGATAATAATCATAATCATCATCATCATCATTATTATTCAGTCCCTTGACCGCGCCTTTGTCAGAAGGGCAGAAGCTGAAGTCCTCCTACATGCTGGTCTGTCTGTGGCCTGCACCAAGAGTTCTGGCATGGCCATGTCTGTCCACTCCTTTACATTGTCGGACCAGCTCTTCCATTGCCACCTTCACCTGCACCCTCGCCCTGCATACATGGTGATCTTGCATAGGCTGCCGTGTGAAGTGACTGAACCATGTCAGATTAAGTTGCTTCACGGTGGCGAGGAGAGGTTCTCTATTCAACAGATATGTCAGGATTATGCCAACAATGTTTTTTTTTTAAATTTAAAAGTCAACGATCAATTTGAGTTGTTAGATAACACTTGTTATTAATTGGTCGTTATTTCACCTGATACATTCATCTATTTTTTGTTGGCATGACTTGAGTCTTGTTAGAAGTTCTTAAATGTTTTTCTCTTTTTATAGGCCTTCATTTTCTAGAGGTAAACTTTGCTTGCAATCTTTTTTCTTTCAGGGTCTTTTTCAGGAAGCAGTAGGTCACTTGCAAAATTTCCGTGTTGGAATGACAGAAAAGATGCAGGTAAGTATTTACACTTAAAAGGTATTTAAAAATTGGATATTCACTATTGGAGTTTAGTTTCCTATTTTCTTACTCATTGGTTGAGTATGTTGTTAAGTTGTTGAGAATGTTGTCTCATTTTCTTTCTCTATATTCATTTTTTTTCTTTCATTTTCTTTTCTAAGGCAAGAAATTAATAATTAAATATTTATCATTGTCATTTTTATTTTAGAAAAAAATTAAAACTTTGAACTTAAAAATAATGTTGATTCATGAATTAATGTTGAACTGTTTGCTGTGCAGAAAGTTAACTATTATCAATGAACAATAAAATGCTGGATGATGTGACATATTATTATTTTTTCTTTTTTCTTTCAGTTAAGAAATACTTTGCAATTGGCCTCCTGTTTCTATTGTCTTGCAAGTTATCCCGTAAGTCAACTCTTTCTACTTGATATTTTATATAAAACTTTATATTCAACACTGGCTATACTTCTGTTAGATTATTGCATTTAAAAAAAAAGAAA
>VCCN01006457.1:1666470-1679296 GCA_006491835.1 Architeuthis dux | reverse complement strand
ATTTTTCCACTTTCTGAAGTTAAAATAGCTGAAGGAAGTATAACTAAGCATGGTAGGCTTAGGCCTGCTGCGCCTACATGGGCAATCATTACCTTTCCCGAATCAAGTCGACAGAAATTTATTACCACAACTGGACATAACTTTCAGGGACCTAGTCAATATAACATCCACTGACACAGACTGCATAAGGTGGCTGGCTAAACACCATCTTATTGCTAACACAGGAACCCTAACACCAACCCCAACGCTAAAAACACTAACCCTAACTTTGTTCATTTGTATTATCAAGTTTTTGCTTGAATAAAAACAAAAGTGAGAAAAAAACCCACTAATCTCCTGAACCACATGAAATTGCCTGATATCAGTAGACCACTTAAAACATGAAAATGCTGTTCTGAGGAAAGTTCTTTGGCTTTAAATTTGCCATCAGCTTTGGTCGTTTCCAGAATCAGAATAGCTGAAGCAGTGGCCATATGGAAACGGGAAAGGTAATGATTGCCCAAATTTAAATATAATTGGACTTAACTAACGTTTAGTTTATTTGATTCATCATTTTATATTTTGAGGAAAAAATAAACTCAAAAACAATGTGATCAAAGATTTTATTATTTTGGGGGGAAAAACTGTCAAGAAACTAGATTTACTTATAATTATTTTATGTATGCAATTGTTTGAATATTAATTTTGTATATTTGAAAACTCTTTCTGTTTCTTAAAAATGGTTGGATTTTTCTAAAATATTTTTGTATATAATTACTATTTATAGTCCAACAATCTGATGTCTAAAGTTTGATTGGTTGTTTTCAGAGGGCCTGTGAGCTCATACTGGATATGATTGGTTCATTAACCGAGTTCTCCAACATGGACTCTAAGGCAACTCCAGCTGTGACAGATAAAGAGAACAAAAACAAGAAACCTTCATCTGGACGCCAACTGCTTCTGACTGTTTGTTCAGAGTCAGAAATTCTCTCCTACTGCATTCAACTATTACTCTCTTGTTTTAAGGTATTTCATCACAGTAAACGCTTTTTTCCAATCTAAATGACGAGGTGCTATCCAAAAGTTTGGGGAGTTTGATCAATCTGTTTACTTGTCATGTTACTCAGTGTTCCCTGTGACTTGTCGGATATTTCACACACCTTTCAAAATCACCCCACAAGGAAATGAAGAACCTCATTTTCCATCAGATTTTTTTAAGTTCCTCAAACTTTTGGGTATTACTTTGTATATAAGAACTTTCTGTTCTGTTGAGAGATGTTTTTAAATTTAAATATTTTGCAAAAAATGTATTTAGCATGTTTATATAAAGGAAGAAATAGAGAATTTTTTTCTTCCTTTATAAAACTTCCATATTTAGATTACAGTATTAAAAATTGAAATCAGATCTTCTTTATTATGAACGTATAGAAATAGATCTTGAAGTAGGATTTCACAGTAGTTCTTAAAGATTTTTTGTTTTAGTTGAAATATTTTCAGACTACTTGAAATAACTTTGTCAATCCAATTTTTCATAGCTATGAATACCTCATTTTTCCTTAGTTTTAACCTGTTTGCTGTCAAGTATATTTTTTTAATGTAACTCCTGTACTGGATTTTTCTTGTAAAAAAATTGATGAAAATATAAAGTCTTCATTGCATGTTTAAATTTATTTTCATACAAATGAACTAATATGTACAACCGAATACCTGTTAAATGTAATATATACATATGCATATAATATATATTTATTTTTATTATAAAGATGGATGTTTAATCTAAAAGAAAATTTTCAATTTTCAGGAGAAGGCCTTTCAAGCTAATGCAGAGGATGTTGTTGTTGGTCACATGATTGTCTTGCTTCAGTATGATTGGCCCAAACATTACTCAACCTTTTCTAAGGCAGTACACAGCATCCAATCACGTGGAATGTTTACTTATAACATTTTCTTCAATTATGTGATCAGTATCCTTTTGCTTTTTACTTTTATTAATTTATTTTGTTTAACTATGACATTTTATTTTCGTCTTTTTTCCCTTGTAGGACCTTTAGTTATAAGTGAGCAGTTTTTTGCAACCTGTCTTCATTTTTAGTGAACAGTTATTATTAATGACTCAATCTTATGAAACCAAGGCCATACACATTACTGGCCTACCAAGCATCCGAACTGGGGTCACAACTGGATGCAAGATATGGATTTCTTTACAGGATTAATAGCTGGTGCAAACATTTTTTTCTTTTTTTTTCTCTCCTGTTTTTTCAATCATTCTTTCTTAATAATGACACTAAGATTCCAACGATAAAATTAAATTTTATACGATTTTGACGTTTTCATATCTAGTATCCAGTGGAATTTCAAATCACCACAATCTATTCCATTCAAAAGATCTCCATACTCAATAAAAAAGCTGTATCACTAAATATTTTCTCCTGTTCAATAAGAAATAATAATAATTGATCAGTGGAAACAAATGGACTCCTTATTTCTACAATATCATGGGTAACACAGGTAACATTTTAAAACCATTCGCACCAGCTATTAATCCTGTAAAAAAAATCCATATCTTGCCTCCAGTTGTGACCCCAGTTCGGACGCTTGGTAGGCCAGTAATCTGTATGGCCTCGTATGAAACTTAAATATGAAGTTCCAAGCAATTAAATTTTTTAGTAACTTTGTTTTGAGATTCTCAATGCTATACCAGAATATTCAAATATATTGGTAAGTTTTAGTGCATTTGTATTTGTAATCTTAAAACTATGTTTACTATAATTAGCTTTAGCATTTTTCTAGGCTTCAAAGAAACTTTAAAATGAACGTCAGATTATCTTGATTTATTTTTCATTAGATGAATTATTGTCAACCATTATTAATTTTTGACTAGTATTACTATAAGATTTCTTTAATTTTAATTTTAGTTGCTTTTCATCGCAACTACTCAGACCGTCAGCCTATGGCAGTGAGTAAACAGGCTTCTCAAGATAAAAGGGATGTGAGTTTATTATTCTTTATTTCCAATCTGTGCTGTTTACTCACTGCATACACTAATGGTGAGTGGTTGTGATGAAAAGCAACTAAAAATTAAGATGAAATACTAGTCAAAAATTAATAATGGTTGACAATGATTTGTGTAATAAAAAATAAACCAAGATAATATTACTACTACTAATACAACTAGTGTATGTAAAAACAATAAAAAATATGGTGCCAAGTGATCAGGGGGAAAAATAACGGATGTGTTAAAGTGTTAGATTTGATCTTCTGACAGCCATAAGAGTTCTGGTAGCTCAATCGATAGAGCAGTTGCCGTACATAGGAAGGCTTCCTGAGTTAAAAGGGATGTAAGTTTGAGTCGCCTATAATGTTGTCTGGTATTAATGCCTTTGTTTGCTTGTCATTCTTTCTGTTTAGCTGTGCTTAGTTTGAATGCGTTTGGTTCCACTGTATTTAGCTTGTTAAGAAAAGCTGAGAGACAAATTGCCTTTCGGGCTCCTGTTTTCGTGACTGGAAACGGGGCTCATAAAACGGGTTGTTGTGTAAACTCTCAACGTGTTTATTCATATACGTACACATATAAACATAGATACATATATAGAGATTAATACAAAAACATTACATAGCCTAGAGCTTATTCTTTATTTCCAAGCTGCACTGTTTACTCACTGCTGTAGACTGACGGTCTGCGTAGTTGCGATGAAAAACAAATAAAATTAATGTGAAAGAAATATTAGTAAAACAATTAATAATAGTGAACTTAGGATTGTTTCATAGTTACCTCCCTTCTTCATCATTACATGTGATAAACGAGAGCCATTTCAAATCTTTGTAATTGAAACAAATCATTAAAAAAAATTCTGTTAAAATTGGCTTTACACTATTTTGAAATGATGTCTTGTAAATTTTCAGGGACATCTTAATGATTTTAGAGAGAGAAGTAAAGGGTTTTTTCCCCTTTTGTTATTCTTCCTTAAGTCTTTCCTTTCAGATATTGATATTTTAGAGGAATTTGCATTCATCAAAACCCAGGAAGGAGGCAAAGTCGGCCTTGATATTCTCCCAATAAGCACAAAAGTGATGGCTCAGTAAGTCAAGTTTATTGCTTTTTTTCTGTTTGGTAGATTGTTTTCATTTGTTTCTGTCTATATGTATTTTTTAACTGTGATGAAAGTCGACAGTTCTATGAATGGCAAAAGGTTATTTGTTCAGACTTTTTTGAATTGATTCATAACGTTGGTACAAATAGAAAGAAACATATTATTCCTTTTTTAAAAATCAATTCTCGAGATAAAAAAAATAGAAAGTACAAGAAAGAAAGCAGAGTATACAGTATTTATAATGAATGTATACACTTCATATATATATTTATAGCTTTTTTACATTTGCCAATGAATTATATTGCATTTCGGACGATATTTTAATTTTTATTTTTAATCCAATGATTATTTAATTTTGTTTTGGATGTTTTAACAGGGATTAACTTGAAAAATCAATTGGAAACAAATAGTTTTATTACAGAGACAAATGTTGACAAAAATTGTATAAACAATGTCACAGGTTTTGAACAGAGTCTGTCCTTTTTCTTGTTTTATTAAGTAAAAAGACTAAAACTAAATTGTAGTAGTAATAGTGATGATGTTGTTAGGCCTGCCATTTAGTATTACTAGTCTGAGTGGTGGTGGTGGAGTATTAGTAGTTAAGTCAATTAGCAGTGATAAGAAGAGTTGAAACCTTGCATATGTATACCTAGTTTAAATGCAGTTGGTGCTAAAATACAACCATGATTATTATTTTATCCGCCCCCCTCCCTTATCATCAAGATGTGCTGTGTCACTATACAGGAATACCTTGAATAGTTTGGTTTTGATTAGTGCAGGTTTTAATGTAGTATAAATTAATGTAATTAAGTATAAGCTAAAAAATACATCGAACAGTATGTAAAATCTTTAAACAAATTAACCGTACTAATCAAAGTATATTTGTATATTTAATCATTAAAGTGAATGAAAATTTTGACATATTTGTGTAATAAATCTTACCCATGATATTACAGCTTACAAACACAGTTAATTTTTGTAAGCTAATTTTTGTAATAGTCATTTTTACCCTGCTTTTTATTCTTTGTCCCTCTTCTGCAGGCAGCGTACCGTTACCCGAGGAGTAAACAAAGGTGTGAAAGAAGATTTCCGTGCCACAATGGAGAAGCAAATCTCACGTAGCAACGAACCCATTGAAAAAGTGATTTACCAATTCCTTACAGAAGAGAAATCTCTGATTTTAGCAAATTTGGTGCACGTGTGAAATGAATAAATGCAGAACAGCAAATGTTCATTAGGACAAATTCAACGGAAAAATCTCCCAAACTACAAAAGAAGAGAAACAAAATTCTCAGGAATTTTCACATGGCCAGTTTTCTTCCACCGAGTAATCTGAATCCATTTTGGATTACTACTTTGTCTGCTCTTGGTCGTCTCAGAAGCTGTTTTGAGCCGGACTTTACTGTTGCGATTTCGCAAGAAGATATCTAGAATCAATGTCTTTGACTCACTTCCTTGCTGATTATGGTCAGCGTGAGGGTTTTTTTTATTCCCACTCAAGAAGAAAAATGTGTTGTGCAAGAACACAGTTTCCATGTACATTCTTTGTGACAAAACATTGTCTCTCTACATCCTTTTTTTTGTTAATGATCTAGACTCACTGGTTTATTTGCACTAATATCCTCATCTTAATAACTATAATTTTGTTTAATCAAGTGTTAGAGAGCATGAAAATAGAATACGTTTTCGAGAATTTGGGAAGAGAGTCAATGTAGCTGAAATGGCAAAGGTATCGTCTGCTTATTAAATAAGGTCGATCAGATAGCCTGCTTTGGTTATGGGTTCAAATTTCACTGTTGACCATTTTATTGGTGTTTGTTTTAGGTTCAGTTCATGTGTGCATATAATTTGAAGCTATTCAAAAAATGTTACTTTTATGCAGACAAATTTTTTTTTATTTCTTCGGATTATATTTTGGATATGCTTTTTAAAACATTTGACAGCATTAAAAACATTTTTTTTAAAGATTAGAACAAATTCAAAAAGTATGCAGAGAATATCTATCTATCTATCTATCTATATTATAATAAGCAATGTATCTGCACAATTCCGTCTGTCGCAAAATCTTTACCTTGAAACGGTTGGGGATAGCGGAGTGGTTCTGAGAATGGAATTGCAATACAAAGACTGTGTAGAGAGAAGGAAGAGAGAAGCAGGGTAGGGGTGAAACAAAGATATTTGTTAAAGGAGAACGGCTGTACTTGGCCATCGAGAAAAGAAGAAAGGCGCGGAAGTATAATGAGGTGGAATTAAACTCTCTTTCGAGTGTCTGTGAGCGGAGGATTTGGTTAAGTGCCAGGGATGGTCGCTTCAGGCAACTTTCTTGAGTTTTTTTCAGTTCAGATACTACAGCCCACCGTGAGCTGATTTCTCGCTCTCAAACAAGGTTCTGATGATCAAGGTCCCATCCTGGTTTTCACCTTTGTTGTTAGAAGGTTGTTCGGCGAACTGGCTCTCTGTAGGCTTTCACCAGCATACGTCATGAGGCCTTCCGTAGAATAATCTTCCCGACCAGGCTCTCGCTGGGGTGATATTGCTGTGGTTTCAGAAGTAGGTTTTATAGGGTTGTGTTGCTAGCCCCATGCCCAACCCTTTGCCTTCATCTGGGCTTAGTACTGGCAAGATGACTCCACAGGAACATATTGGCAGAGTTGTTTTCAGCTCTCTGTATTTTCTGAGTAATTTTAAAATGTTTCCTCTAGTTTTGAAAAAAAGCTGTCAAATTAAAAAAATTCATGTCCAGAATATGAGGTTAGCTAAACAAATTCATTTTCATGAATTATTTTGTCTTCAGACATCACGTTGACATTATTCTTTTCTGTTTTTAGGCCTGTCTGTACTGCCCTATATTTAGTTTGCTTTATGACTTTTGCAATTTGTTGCTTTACTCTTTACTTGATTATCAAAGTTAAGCAACATTTTGTCTGGTCAGCACTGAATGGGTGATCATTTACAAGTTCTGTGTGCTGTAGGTTATACCAAAAATTAGACTATTGACTGTGCTCTACCATTTCTCCCTTAATGAATCTGGTTTATTTTATAAAAAGAGTTGTCTTCATTATTATACACTGATTTTCTTGGACTTCTGGGAATTTCAAACCAAACCCTTTATTCAATCCATCCGAATGGGGCAGATTGTTCTCATTCTGCTGTCCATGCTAGAGGATATCTTGTGTCAGTTAATTCAGGACAGAATTAACTAGGAGGAATTATCTGATACAAGATATCCTATAGTATAGTCAGCAGAATGAGAACAATCTACCCCTGTGAATTAAATAAAGGGTTTGCTTTGAAATTCCCAGACGTTTACCAATAATGACAGCCACCTGAAGAAGGCTGATGGAGTAAATCAGTCTATAATAATGATAATTTCTCATCTTCAGACAAACATTTGTTCTCAGTTTGTTTTTTTTTTCTTTCTTTTTAATAAGAAAAACATTTTATATTTGTTATATAGTGCAAAAAAAATAATTATACTCAACATTTCATGACTCGTATAGTTGTTGAAGTTTCAAAAGACGTTTATAAATATTCAGTGAAAATTCTCATGGCTGGAATTTGGGGTAGAAAGTAATGTCATGAGATTTTTGCTGATTAATTAATAAGCAAAACATAACTAAAGCAACATGATGGGGATATTGGTTTAAAAACAAAACCTTTGAGTAAGATTTTCTTTGAGACAAGATGGGCATCTTGTGATGATTTCTCAAAGAGGTTGATTCCATTTGCTCAAAATTAAAGAAATTGTACATTCAATCACCCACAGATCTAAAATTCTTCGTTTTCTTTTTCATTGAGTTTCAGATATAAAAATTCAGGTAGGATTTTCCTGCCCTGAATGTTGTTCCTGAGCATTTTTTGGAAGCAAACGTTTTTATGGAATAATTATGGTTCTTAGGATTAACCCCCCCCCCCCCAAACTTCGATGCTTTATATTCTCCATCAAGTGGTCTGTAGACCTGTGTAAAACCTTCTAAATGTCACGAATATAAATACCTGCCCTCCCTATGGCGGTGTATCAGAAGTATCTTCACTTTTTAATTAACTGTGACTTCATGGGGAATCTCTCAAGAGCTCCTATATATTTTTGAAGCTTATGTAATGCTCTACTTATGGTATCTTTCAATGATCCTAGCTCTTGGTCAGCTTTTTGTATTTTAAACCATCATAATCATCAACTGGTCATCCACTTTTAGGCTTTATTTCAAAGGACAAGTCAACACTCTTAAAATGCTTAAAACAGTTTTAGATAATATGGTCAGATATTGTTTCATTTTCTTCCACTTCCCGAATTCTGTGAGCAGCTTTGGAGTCCCTTTGAAATAATGCCTCAAAACTGCCAGAATCTCAATACTTGTATCTGCCATTATAACATCTGAAACAAAAGGTACAGCTAATTAGTATTGATGATATGATATATATAATATTAATATTACAGTGGAGTCATAGATGGTCTTTAGATGTGTACATGAAATAAGCTTTGGAGTAAAGGTCAGTAAAAAACGAAAATACTCTTGATACACCCTAACATTTTTCAATCAAAAGATTTCCTCCTCACATTAGGGGTCAAGATTTCAAAGACTCAACTCCAAGCTGGAGGATGGAAAAATGAAAACAAAAGAAACATCACCCAAAAGACATTGTTTTTAATTTTTCTATTTCTGGTGATAATTCCATTAGATATTTTCCCACCATCAATTTCACTACAAGTTATTCAATAAAACAGAAATTCATTATTAAAAAAAAGTTAATATATTTTCCCCTTTTCTTCTCGACACACATCACCCTGTGATGAACCTGGACACAGATATTAGATAGATATTTATGTTCTTTTGGCATAATGAGTTTTTACTAGTCTGAAACTGACCGGTACTTTGTCCTGGTTCTTTGAAGCGGTTTTTTGTTTCTTCTCTCTGGTCACTGGTATTATACACCCAAAAGTTGAGTCTGAAACCTGACTGTTTCACTGCTCTAACCACTGAGCTGAATTTATGACTATTTCTGAGGCTTTGGAGAAGTTATTCATAAAGCCTTTACATGAACACATGTCTTAACTCTGGTTTGGAATTTCTTTTTCTTTTATTTAAATTACTGAATATGTGGTAATGATCCTCACCAAATTAGCAAAGGAAAAAGTTAGTCTTTTTCATTAGTCTTCACCAAAAGCTAACATCTGTAATTTTAATGTATGGAAGCCTAATAAGAAAAGAAAAAGATCAAGTTGCATTTTCTTTTTCTCAACGAAAAAGACTCAAAATACTTGGTCTTATTCATTAGTCCCCAACCTGAAAACAAAAAGCTTAATCGTAACCCTAACCTATAACGCTTGGGATACGAACAAAATAAACTTAACATATCAATGAATTTCCACTGGTTATGAAAATTTTAGTCCTAAAATGCTATGCCCTATTTTGCTAGTTTCTTTTTTTTTATTTAAAACTTTTTACAACATCAGCTTCTTCTTTGGGTGAAGCTGCAAAAAGATCTGGAACCTAACTAAAAAGATATACAAGACTGACCGTTTGGGAGAAAGATTGAAATATTTTGATTTTCCAAGATCAAATCGCTGTTAAAATTTGATCCCAAACTAACTCCACGAATTGAGTCTCTAATTTTCAAGAAAATGGAACTTGATCTTTTTTTTCTTTCTATTCTTTTTAGGCTTCTGTACTTTAAAATCATGCACATTAGCTTTTGGTGAGGACTAAATGGAAAAGCCCTAAAAGTTAATTTGAAAGTTATCATTAGATTTTGAAAAAATCATATTCATTTTTATGGTTTAAATCTTAATTTCCTGTCTCATACAATGTCACACTTTGTTTTCAGTATATTTATCATGGAAAAACTTCAGAACTTATGCAATATCATATACTGATATCCAATATACTGTAATGTTCTGGTTGTGTTTAGTGCCTCTGCTCGCTTTGTTAGTCTTTTTATTCTAGCTGCGTGAGGTTAGAATGCACTTGATTCGTAACCATGCTTAAGTGTGTTAAGAAAAGTAGATGGAACAAGATAACACATGTGATGGGGTTCGTTGCCTGATAAGTGCGCCTTCCCTGTTCCCACTTCCGGTCCGCGTTTTCTGGGACCGGAAATGGAATGAGGGTTGCTGGGAGCTTGCTTCGGCATGTTTATTGATTTTAACATATAGATACATTTATATAAACATTACATATACATATAGGCAAACTTAAGAAATAATGATATCCTAATTATGATTGTTAAAATATAATGGGATACACAGACATTTTTTTCTTTGCATTCCTCAATTAGAGATTCCTTAAAAGAACTTAAGAATCAATAAGCATGTAGATAGAGATGCTTTATTGCAGAGTAATGGTTAGCAAGCTAGTCTCACAGATCATTACTACTGTAGTGAGTTCAATCTTTGCTGAGTGGTCCACGCTTAGTAAATATCAGTAAGGTGTTTTTATTCTTTTTTGGATGAAGTATGGATCAAGCACCCCCAAATTGACAGAATTGAAATGGGCACCTTTTGCATCAACACTTGATGATGTCACTGAAACGTCAGCAATCTTACCGAGATAAACAAATACAATGTGTTTTTAGGGAAGATCACAGCTTTAACTTTGTATGGAGCTTTTTTGACAAGTTTAAAATTAAGAATGTGATCGAAATTAATAATCAAAGTTAATAAGTTTTTTAAAACTTTTCTTCATCCAGTCGAGAAAAATTATGAGCAAAAAAGATAGAAAACCGAAACATTAGTTTTGTTATGAAAATGTTTACATCACAATGTTGCTTTAAATGGGTGCTACTCCGCATAATTCTGAAACATGAAAGGGCTTTTTTAGTTTCAATATTAAAGTTGGTGGCAGGAGTTTGGGTCTTTCCCAAAAACATTTTATAAAATAACTGATTGAAATCACCTAATTGGTATAATTTGTTGGTATTGATATCACTTTAACATTCACTTGTTAATTTGACAGCCTTGTTAAATATGTTAGCAATCTCACACAATCCTACTCTGAACAGACTTTGACATAACCTAACATTGAAAATACCTGTGGATACTTAAAAAAAAATGATTTCCAACGCATTTCACAACCAAATTAGTGGAAGTTTGCAAACTTGGCTTAAAATCAAAGAATGAAAAACGCCTGCCAAATTGGAGTTATTTATAGAAATATATCTATTGAGAGAAGAATAAAAAAGAAAAAAAGGGGATATATTTATAATTGATCAGATATCTCTATAATTAACCACAGTGAAGGTCAGAAGAAAAAAATGACCTAAATTATTCAAGGAAGTCTCGGTAAATAATTGCTGTAAAGAGAAAGATGAATTTTGTAAATATGTGTGAGTTTAGAGGATTTTAGTGTAGGAACAGAATTTACATACAACATCCTTTCTCTCTAATTGTAGGACATGTTTTTTTTCTTCTTTTCAGTAGTAGCTGAAACCGAACCTTCCCCTTCTTTGCATGAACAGCTATTTTACATTATTTGTAGATTAATATTTTGTAAATCGATATCTATCCTTTGAAATGTTTGAATGAAAAAGGAAACTGTAAAGAAAATTGCTTTTGCATTTAATTACGTATTAATAAATCATTTTTGGTGTTGTAAAAGATACTTTATCAAGGTCACCAATTTGTAGTGGGGTAGAAGTCATGGTTACCAATTTGTGCTCGAGTTAAGTTTTCACCAATGCGTAAGTTCTGAGGCCATTAATTTTGATGTGAAAAACTAGTAAGAATGTAGCTGGTAGAAAGAAGAGGAAGATTATGTTAAAATGATAACAAATGAATACATTTATCACCCTTTTAAGATGACATTGTGACAACAACTTGATAATAATTTGTAGGTCAGCTTAGTCTCATATAATATGAAAATCAACTTAAGAAGTAAAATTATGTGAGATACAAATGTGTGTGTGTAGACATAGTAATAAACTTGATATTTGAATAAATCTACAACCAGTGATAAGAGAAAAGTAACTTAATATGCATTAGACTGCAATGAATTCTTAAGGAATTGGAAAGGATAAGACTAAATGATAAAACGTTGTGACCTTGACTTGATAAGAGGTTTTGAAGTGGGATGATGTCAGAGAAAGTTCAGTCTTAGGTCGGCCAGGTCAGTGCTAAAAGTCTAGTGTAAACATTGTAGTTTGAGTCCAGTAAGAAAGGACTGGCGGAGAAATATGTTTATGGGTTGTTCTCAGTACTAACTGCTGTCTATCGATTTTGGCACCCTTTATATAGGCAAAGTGGATCCAGAAAAGTCTAGGTGCAGCAAAATCTGATAGGTTAGACTATACACATGCACACACACACACACATATATATATATACATTAGTGGATTCCTGGATGCAGACGTGGAGAGAACTGGTCATACATGGAAACAGCTGGTGAAATTGTCCCAGGACCAAGATGCCTGGAGTCTTTATTGGCGGCCTATGTCCCAAACGAGGCTACAGGCTTAGATAGATACATTGGATTCTGCACAAAAGGACCAATTTTGTAAGAACCGATTCAAACGTATGTAATCATTGTTAATTTGCTTTGTTTATTATGACCAATGCACCATTTTTTTGGACCCAGCAGAAGAGGTACCGAATTAACATTTTTAAAAATCAAATCTGATAGAATTACTAAAAATATATTATTTAGTTCTCAAAACAACTATCATTCAAGTTAAAAGTGAAATTTCAAAAAGGGACTTATCGTGTTGTGGTTTTTATACAAGTTGTTCCCCATAAATTCAAGAAACTGGGGTGTTTTATGTAT
>VCCN01006457.1:1628929-1643228 GCA_006491835.1 Architeuthis dux | reverse complement strand
TTTACCACAATTCCTTTCATCGGAATTTTCCCTAAACTCACAACTTTACCGCGTCGTACCGACCTCTGGTGCAACTCTCACCAACTCGTTCGTGTTGACCGGACCGACCTAAGAGTGAGCTCTCACTAACTTCATTGTACTTACCACAACCTCTTCACGACAACGACTTATCATTCAATCTTTGTCCTTTCTTTACTCTTCCAGAAGAATTAATTGCAGTTTAATGTATATCGATTAAGCTAACGTTCTCTTTTCATTGGTCGAACGATATAAATATCAAGTTTACTACTATGTCTACTCACATAAAACTCAAGTACCTTAAGCAATCACATATTGGTATGGCTCTTCTCGTCTTGGCAGACGGTTTTCAAGAATTGAGCTGCTATACCTGGGAGCTTAGTATGGAGGAAGTGCTGTGTCCAAGTTCCACCCTTTCCAAAGGGAAGAAGTGCTAAATACTTTTGGAGATCAGATGTCTCCCTAGCAGGTCACATCATTTTACTTCTTAAGTCGATGTTCATATTATTTGAGATCAGGCCGACCTATAACAGAACTCTAACTAACACTGCGAACTTGCTACGAACTCTTATCAAGTGATTGTCCCAATGACATATGAATAGAGTGATAGATGTATCCATTCGTTATTATTTTAACCTAATCTTACTCTTCTTCAACTTCTGCCAACCACACTTTTACTACTATATTTCAGTTCAACATTAGCGACCTCAGAACTTACACATTGATGACTACTTAACTTGGAAACCATGACAAATTGGTAACCATGATCCTACACCACTACAGATTGGAAACCCTGATAAAGTATATTTTACAATGCCAAAGCCGTAATAAAAATAATTTATTAATATGTAAATGCAAAACAATTTTCTTTACACATTTTTTTCATTTAGACATTTTAAAGTATAGATATCTATTACGAAATACTAACCTCTTATGTTACCCATGAAATGTTTTTTACAACACAGTGAATAATGCTAAAAGTGAAAGATTTATTAATGTAATTGCATCTTTTGTGGATTCTAAGTAAATAGTGATACAGTTCGTTATTATTGGAGGATTTTAAGCTCTTAACAGCAATAGTATCTACCCATAAAGTTAGACTAATTTTCAAATTAGGACATAATGCTGTTCAAGCAGCCGATAACGTCAAGAAAGCATTTGTGGTGAACAATATTACAATGTGAACTGTTCAAAGCGTGAAGAGGTCTGGAAATACGGATATCAATAATAAACTTCGAGGAAGGCCTAAATATCATACACAAATCATTTGAGAAATTTGAGAAATAATGTTAGGAAATTAATTTCTTGCAAATACGAATGCTGATTAAACTTATTTCATTGAATTTTTGGCTTTAAGAATATTCTTTTTCAAAGTTGATCTTCTCTTCCTTCCCACACTCATACACACTTGACAAACTTGCGCAAAAATGATCAACTGAAAAGGAAAACAAAAATCTCGCGAGACGGATTCGAACCATCGACCTAAGGATATCAGTATTTCAATTTGCCACTACAGTCCTCCGCTCTACCAACTGAGCTATCGCGAGTGTCGAGCGTTAAGTTCTTACTTAAGTGTCAAGTATTTACTTTTTCTCTTTGTAGTGCGTGAGAATGACAACTAATTTGTCACGTGAATAATTTAAAGTTAGGAAACTAATGACATAAAAACCTGTTTGTAGTAAGTAGTCACTTAATGTATCAAGAAGCCTTAATCAAGTTCAATCTTTAGAATTTCAATTTCAAAGGTATATTACAGTGCTGTAGACGACATTTTTGGATTGGGGGGGGGCACATTTCCATTTTCTCCTAAAAGATTTGGCAGCATGACGCAGTGCTCCTATTTGATTTTACTCACCCTAAAAGTGCACAACTGGAATGTTTCCACATAAAAACTTGTTCAGCATTCAAAGGCACCGAAGGGTATAGTTTAATTAGTACAAAGGGACACCAATCGTATGCCTTGTCCTAAAAATGGATTGGATAGTCTTTCTAGATGGCTGGACAATTTCTTTTCCGCTTTAAAAAAATATATGCACAAAACTATCTAGTTGCGCACCTGATAAAGGAAGTCCTTTAATATTATATAAAATACCAAATCCAGTGTTGAACTGCTCACAGCTGCACTAAAACAGTGAGTCGTATTATGCTTGGAAAATTAGGGGCGGGGGGGACACCGCGTTTACGGCCCTGTATTATGATTGCATTAGACTTGAAAATCTATAGCTTGGTTTTTCAATTCATTCAATAACCATTCATTGATATTACATCTCATGTCAATGACGCATCACAGTAGCAAAGAGAGAAGTCGATTACTACAATACACAAGTCTGTCTCGCTAAAATAGGCACGCAAGTTTTAATACCCCGCCCACAAAAAGAAGGATTGGGAGCAATTATTTGACAATGAGTGCCCTGCAGTAGCTATGGTCAAGAAGTGGGATCTTAAAATTTAATTTCTTTTTCTTGCCGAGTTTGATTTTATTTCATTTTCTGAAATCTTTCATAAGGATGTGTTCAGCTAATCTTCTATATTGAGCGGCGTCTCCGACATGAAATTCAGCATCCCAATTTGCCCTTTATCCGAATTCGAACACCGACTGCTGGAATAGAAATCAAACTCGGCGTAACATTATTATACATTGATTTACTCGGACTAGTGTCCTCATCTTGGTTGTTATAATCGCAACGTTCCGGCCGTTGTACACCCGGCTTTCTTCAGGTGTCTATCGTGTTTGGTAACATTCTAATAATTTCGAACCGAAGCCTTTATTCAATTCACGTCATGTATTCTGGTCCAGCGGAAGAGGCAACCAAGTGACATCACAAGGACAAATTAACTAACATGGACAGCGGAATGAGAACAATCTTCGCCTCATGAGAGACCCATCCCTACCAGTTTCGTCACCACTGTCCTCCGCCATGTGGTCTTTGGTCTGTCTCTCTCTCTCTTCTCAGTTGGGGTCCATCTTACGGCAACTTAATATATTCTTTCAATGGAGATACCCAGGACATGACCAGCCATCATAACCTACATTTCTTAATTTCTAGGGACATATTCCTACCGTCTGTCTTTCTATACAGTTCCTCATTGGATATCTCGTTAGGTCAGTAGATATTACAGATCTTTCATAAGCAGCTATTGTGAAAGACGTCGACCTTTTTCATGTCTTTCTTCGTAACGCTCCAGCACTCAGAGCCATACAAAACGATAGCCTCTTTGCTGTAAAGCGTAGCCTTAGTTTTGAGGCTGAATTGCTTGGACCGTTAAGACGGGTCATGATATCTTTTTGGGTGCCGTTTGCTTATTAGGTTTCCAAGGTATGTGAATTCTTCAATGTACTTCAATTCCCTCTCCATCGATGGTAATTGGAGTACTGTTGGAGCATTGTTTCACATTACCTGGGTGTTTTCCGGTTGATGTGACAACCAGTTCGCTTTGCATAATTGCTTAGTCGGTCAGACTTGTAGCGGAATTAATCGCTAAATGGGTTAAATATCTACTAACCTAAAAAGATCTCTAATGAAGAACTGTATAGGAGGACAGCAAGCATCGTAATGATTGAACTTAATCTTCTTGATAGCACATGTTAATTGACTATTACTACAAACAGGTTGTTATGTCATTATTTCCTTCACGTTAAATTATTTTCTCACACGCTACAAAGAGAAAAAGTAACGATTAAGAAGACTAAGTGGCATAAGTACTCGCGATAGCTCAGTTGGTAGAGCGGAGGACTGTAGTAGCAATAGAAATCGCTGATATCCTTAAGTCGATGGTTCGAATCCGTCTCGCTAGATCTTTTTTCGTTTCCCTCTTCTGTTTATAATTGTTGATCAAGTTTGTCGAGTGTATGAGTGTGGGAAGAAAGAGAAGATCAACTTTGAAAAACAATATCCTTAAAGCCGAAAATTCAATGAAACGAATTTTATCAGCAATCGCATTTTCAAGAAATGAATTACCGAACATTATTTATCCAATCTTTTAAAAAAAATGTTTTACGACATTTGAATTGTAGGATGTAGAATAACTTCTCTTATGAACAATTTTCATTCATTTATCTATTTTCTTAGGTCACGCGAAAAACAAGAAGATTTTACTGAAAAACATGTTTGAGTGATATATTTTCACTTACATTTTTTCTTACACAACAGCAGACGGCACACATTCCAAAGGAAAGAAGAGCTAAATACCTTTGGAGATCGGAATGGATGCAGGGTAAGCCTTCCCAGTTAATTACGCCACCCGGTATTCCCAGGCGGTCACCCATCTAAGTACTAACAAGACTTGACGTTGCTTATCCGATTAACCTTTGCATATCAAATAATTTGACTTCTAAAGTCGATTCTCATATCAGACCAGGCCGACCTACAAATGAACCCTCACTAACACTTCGAACTGGCTACGAACTTTTATGAAGTTATTGTTGCAATGACATTTGAAAAGAGTGATAAATGTATCCATCCGTTATTATTTAAACCTAATCTTATTCTTATTCTTTTCTGCCAACTGTCAGTATTATTTTCACCCCATTGTTCGGCCTCGGTACTTACACATTGATGACAACTTAACTTAAGCACGAATTGGTAACCATGATCCTACTCCACTACAGTTTGGTGACCTTGATAAAGTATCCTTTACAACACCAAAGGCGTAATAAAGATAATTGATTAATACGTAGCTAAATGCAAAACAATTTTGTTTACAGTTTCTTTTTTTCAGTCAGACGTTTTAAAGTATAGATATCTATTACGAAATACTAACCTTTTAGGTTACTCATAGAGAATAATGCTAAAGGTGAAAGATGTACTAATGTAAATAGAGATACAATTCGTTATTATTGGAGCCCAGCAATAATATCTACCCATGAAGTTAGACTAAATTTCAAGTACAATTTCAAATTAAGACATCATCCTGTTGAAGCAGCTGAAAACGTCAAGAAAGCATTTGGAGCGAACACTATTACAATGTGAACTGTTTAAGCGTTGGTTCAATACGATTAGGTCTGGAAATATGGATAACAATACCGTGGCGAAGGCCTAAATGAGAGAAATAACGTTAGGACATTAATTACTTGGAAATACTAATGCTGATTAAACTCGTTTCATTGAATCTTTGGCTTTTAGGATATTCTCTTTCAAAGTTGATATTCTCTTCTTTCCCACACTCACACACACACAAATTTGATCAGAAATTTGCAACTGAAAAGAAAAAAAAAACATCTCGCGAGACGGATTCGAACCATCGACCTAAGGATATCAGTATTTTATTAAGCCACTACAGTCCTCCGCTCTACCAACTGAGCTATCGCGAGTGTTGGACGCTGGTGTCGTATTTAATTCTTAAGTATTTACGTTTTCTCTTTGTAGGGCGTGAGAATGACAACTTATTTGTCGCAGGAATATAATTTAAAGTTAAGAAAATAATGACATAGAAACCTGTTTGCAGTAAGTAGTCAATTAACGTATCAAGAAGCATTCATTAAGTACAATCTTTACAATTTCAATTTATAATTACATTACACCATGACAATACAATCTATAGTTAGGTTTTTGAATTCATTCAATAACCATTCATTTATATTGCATATCACGTGAGGTGCATATTGATACAGCTGATACCAAGTTCAAATTGCAGCTGCATGATGTCATTTTGATGCTACTGCTTGCCGGAAAGCCTGCGATCAGTTCTAACGCCAGTCATTCTGACCACGATCATGTCAGTAGCACATGACAGTAGGAAAGAGCGAATTCGACGTTGAACGTACTAAGATCTGTCTTGCTCAATTACACACGCAGGTTTCAATTACCCCCCCACAAAAAAGAAGGATTGAAAACAGATGAGTGCCAAGGACTACCTCGCAATAGCTATGGTCAAGAAGTGGGAATTTCCATTTTAATTTCCGTTTGCCCACAGAGTATACTTTTATTTCATTCTCTGGAATCTTTCATGAGGATGTGTTGCGCCAATCTCCTGGGATGGAGCGGCGTGTCTGACACGAAATTCAGCTTCCCAATCTGCTCTTTACCCGAATTTGAACACCGACTGCTAGAATACAAATCAAACTCGTCGTAACATTATTATACACTGATTTACTCGGACTAGTGTCCACATCTTGGTTGTTATAATCGCAACGTTTCGGCCGTTGTACACTCCGGCTTTCTTCAGGTGTCTGTCGTAATTGGTAACCTTCTAATAAATTTCGAACCGAAACCTTTATTCAATCACGTCATATACTCTGGTTCAATGTAAAAGGCAACCAAATGACATCACAAGGACAAATTAACTCGGAAGAATTAACTGTTACGCAATATTCCCTAGCATGGACAGCAGAATGAGAACAATCTTCGCCTCATGAGACCCATCCCTATCAGTTTCGGCATCACTGTCATCTGCCAGGTGGTCTTTGGCCTGTCTCTCTTTCTCTTCCCAGTTGGGGTTCATCTTAAAGCAACCTATGGTATCCTTTCAATGGAGATACTGAGGAAATGACCGAGTCATCGTAACCTATGTTTCTTAATTTCTAGGGAAATATTCCTACTGTCTGCCCTTCTCTACAGTTCCTAATTGGAGATCTTATTAGGTCAGTAGATAACTGATCCTTCGGAGGCAGCAATTGTGGAAGACGTCAACCTTTTTCATGTCTTTCTACGTAACTCTCTAGCTCCCAGAGCCATACAAAAGGATCGTCTTAACATTGCTGTTGTAAAGCGTAGCCTTAGTTTTGAGGCTGAATTGCTTGGACATCCAGATGTTAAGTAGTCGACTAAAAACACCTCTGGCTTTATTAAGACGTCCCTTGATATCTTTTTGTGAGCCGTTTGCTTATGACGTTTTCAAGGTATGTGAAATCTTTAATGTACTTCAATGCCTCCCCATCGATGGAGTACTGTTGGAGTATTGTTGAACACTACCTGGGGCTTTCCGGTTGATGCATAATTGCTTAGTCGGTCAGACTTGTAGCGGAATTAATCGCTAAATGGGTTAAATATATACTAACCTAAAAATGTCTCTAATGAAGAACTGTATAGGTGGACAGACTGCAAGAATCCTAAAGATTGAATGCAATGAATGTTTCTTGATAACTCACGTTAATTGACTATTACTACAAACAGGTTTTTATGTCATTAGTTTCTTAACTTTAAATTAGTTTCCTGTGACAAATAAGTTGTCATCTCACACGCTACAAAGGGGAAAAGTAAGTACTCAACGATTAAGAAGACGAAGTTGCATATGTACTCGCGATAGCTCAGTTGGTAGAGCGGAGGACTGTAGTTGCAAAATAATTCGCTGATATCCTTAGGTCGATGATTCGAATCCGTCTCGCGAGATTCTTTTTCTCTTTATAATTTTTGATCAAGTTTGTCGAGAGTGTGGGAAGAAAGAGATCAACTTTGAAAAATAATATCTTTAAAGCCAAAAATTCAATGAAACGAATTTGGTCAGCATTCGGATTTCCAAGATATGAATTCCGAACATTATTTCTCCAATGTTTTAAAAACAATGTTTTACGACATTTGAATTGATTTGTAGGGTGCAAAATAGCTTTTATTATCAAAGATTTTCATTCATTCATTTATTTTCTGTTGTAACACGGAATGTTGAAGTAATGTATTTCGTTAAATCATCACTTCTTACACAATAGTAGACTGCACACATTTCAAAGCAAAGAAGTGTTAAATACCTTTGGATGCCTCACCAGCTAATTACGGCACCTGGTATTCCCAGAACGTCACCCATTTAGGTACTAACCGGACTTGATGTTGCTTAACGAGAACCGATGTATCCAACCCGATTAACCTTTGCATATCATATAAGTTTACTTCTAAAGTCGATTCTCATATTATGTCAGACCAAGCCGACCTACAACTGAACTCTCACTAACACTGTGTACTGGCTTACGACATTTAAATTGATTTCTAGGGTGCAAAATAACTTTTCTTATCAAAGATGTTCATCCATTTATTTATTTTCTTAGGTCCCACTGAAAAAAGATTTTACTGGAAAACATGTTGGAGTGATGTATTTGCACTTAAATATTCTCTTCTTACACAATAGTCGACCGCACCAATTTTTAAGCTGATATTTTTCAATGCATGTTAACAAAATAAGAACGGAAAGAAATTATCCATAAAAACGTAAAAAAGATTCCAGCCCACTCGAGATAGATGCGAACAGATTATAACAGATATAGATATATATTGTATTGTAGGTAAATTTTACAAGCATATGAATGTATTGTACTGATTGCTAGGAAGCTTTTGTTGCGCCAGATTCCCAATGAAAACGTCCTACTTGCCTTGAAAATTAGCATTTGAAATCCTGTTTTTTACGCAGGCTCGAACACCGGCTTTTATTGCCAGAGGCAAACACACAACTATCTTAGCCACCAAACAAGCCATAGACAAATTATGTGAGCATTGCAGATTCTACAAATACATGAAGATACTGACTGCTATGATGGTAGGAAGATTGTGTAGCGTCAATCTTTCAAGAAGGGGGGATCTTTTACAGCAATTCCTTTCATTAGGATCGGCATTATCGGCCTACATTGACTTAAGATAGAAAAAATTACAATATTCAAATGTTTGCATGCTATGTGCTCCGTGCTCTTATTAATATCCTATATTTAGATGGTTTGATATTAGAACTTGTCTTTATGAATATGACTCATGGGCGCAGGAGTCTCAGCTCTATAGCACCCAGACCTTGGAATCAATTACCCTATGATATCCGGAACATACATACATTAGCAAGTTTTAAATAAAAAATAAGATCTTTCTTGTTTCGAGACTTTCATAATTATATGATCTCAGTAAATAAATACACTTCGTAACTGTAACTCCTACCCCGTGTTTTGAAAAAACTTTATTGACAAGTTGCACTTTCTTCTTACTCTCCTTTAATAGGCCTTTTATTTTTTCTTCATATTATTATTATTACTATTATTGGAATTTTCCCTAACTCACAACTTTACTGCGTTATATCGACCTCTGGTAAAACTCTCACCAACTCGTCCGTGTTGACCGGTCCGACCTAAGACTGAACTCTCAATAACTTCATTCTACTTATCACAACCTCTTATCAAGTCGTTGTCATAACAACATCTTATCATTCAGTCTTTATTATTTCCTTTCTTTATTCTTCCTCAATGATTTATTGCAGTTTGATGTATATTGTTAAAGTTAAATTAGGCCACATATATACGGTAGAAGCAAATAGAAGTAAATTGAATATCAGAAAATTATTTTTTAGCAATAGAGTGGTAGGACTTTGGAATAGATTACCGGAATATGTAGTGCAATCAACAGATGCAAAGGATTTTAAGAAGAATTATGATGTTTATTACACCACCACAAAGGTTTAAGGCCCTAGATATTGTGTAAATATGATTGTTATAATGTGTGCTTGTATATACAAATTATATACTTTTTTTCACACCAAAATAAAATGTTCTGAAATGTGCTGTACAAAGGCACCACCTCTCCACCAGTCGTTTCACACTTGGCTCAAATAAAAATGTTTTACACCTGACTTCCTTTCATCGGAATTAAAGTTGGGAACTTTACCGCGTCTTACCGACCTCTTGATGACATCTCACCATCTCGTCCGTATTGACTGGACCGACCTAAGAGTGACTACATTGAATTTACCACTGCCTCTTATCAATTTGTTGTTACGACAACGTTTTATCATCTCTTTCCTTTCTTTACTATTCCTCAAGAATTCATTGCAGTTTAACGTATATTGATTAAGCTAACGTTCTCTTTTCATTGGTGGTCGAGTGATATAAATATCTAGTTTACTACTATATCTACTCACATAAAACTGAGTACCTTGAGCAACCACATATTGGTATGGCTCTTTTCGTCTTGGAAAACGGTCTTCGCAGCTTCAAGACTTGAGCTGCTATGCCTGGGAGCTTAGTATGGAGGAAGTGTTGTGTCCAAGCCCCCCTCCCCCTCGACCATGCTAAAGTGCTAAATACCTTTCGAGATCAGCATGGTTGCAGGGGGTGCCTCTCCAGCTGGTTATCTCACCTGGTATTCCCAGACGGTCACCCATCTAGGTACAAACCAGGCTCAACGTTCCTTAACTATGGTGATTGTACGAGAACCGGTGTATCCAACACGATTAACCTTTGCAGATCACATAATTATACTTCTTAAGCCGATTCTCATATTATGTGAGATCGGTCCGACCTACTTATTATTTTAACCTAATCTTACTCGTCTTGTTATATTCTGCAAATTACTACTACTACTTTTCACCTCAACATTGTCGAGCTCAGAACTTACATATTGATGACAACATAATTTAAGCACGAATTGGTAACCATGATCCTACTTCACTGCAGATTGGTGACCCTGATAAAGTATCTTTTACAATGCCAACGCCGTAATAAAAAAATAATTTATTAATATGTAGCTAAATGCAAAAGGAATTCTCTTTACAGTTTCCTATTTTCGTTCAGACATTTTAATATATAGATATCTATTACAAAATACTAATTTATTAGCTTGTTACTCATGAAATGACGTTTTATTACAATATAGAATAACGCTAAAAGTGAAACATTTACTAATGTAATTGCGATTTCTTTTTTAGATTCAATGTAAATAGAGATATAATTCGTTATTATTGGAGGTTTTTGTGCCCTTAACGTCAATGGTGTCTATCTAAGAAGTTAGACATTTCTTTGCAGATTTAATGTAAATAGAGATATAATTTGTTATTATTGGAGGTTTTTGAACCCTTAACGTCAATGGTGACTACCTAAGAAGTTAAACATTTCTTTGCAGATTCAAGGTAAATAGAGATATAATTCGTTATTTTGAGCGAACACTATTAGAATGCAAACTGTTCAGCGTTGGTTCAATACGATTAGGTCTGGAAATATGGATAGCAATAATAAACCCCAAGGAAGGCCTAAATATCGTAAAAAACAATTTGAGAAATAATGTTAGGAAATTAATTTCTTGAAAATACGAATGCTGATTAAACTGGTTGCATTGAATTTTTTATCTTCTCTTCCTACCCGCACTCATACACTCTCGACAAACTTGGCCCTGTCGGCTGGGGCATAGAATACGCCAACTGTGTCCTCTGCAGAGGGGTAGGACCCCCACCCCCAATGAGGCCTGCCCTGTCGGCTGGGGCCTAGAATACGCTGACTGCATGCCCTGCAAAGTGGTAAGACCCCCCCCGAAACAGGCGCCACCAAAGTCACAAGACTCTAATTTAAAAAAATAACCGTTTATCAAAGTGGCAAGACTCTAATTAAAAATAATAATAACCGTTTACCAAAGTCGCAGACTCTAATTAAAAGAAAAAAATAACCGTTTACCAAAGTCGCAAGACTTTAATTAAAAAAAATAACAGTTTACCAAAGTCGCAAGACTCTAATTAAAAAAATAATAACCTTTTACCAAAGTCGCAAGACTAATTAAAAGGAAATAACCGTTTACCAAAGTCGCAAGACTCTAATAAAAAAAAATAACCGTTCATATGCTTTGTTGACGTTATATCCAGCTTGAGTAGCATTATGTCTTTGTAAAAGATTTACTAACGTAATTACATTTTTTGTAGATTCAGTGTAAGTAGGGATATAATTCGTTATTATTGGGGTTTTTGAGCCCTTAACAGCAATGGTGTCTACCCATAAGTTAGACTAAATTTCAAGTACGATTTCAAATTATAGCACGCTGTTGCTCAAGCTGCTGATAACGTCAACAAAGCATATGAAGTGAACCCTATTACAGTTGTAAGTGTTCAGCATTGGTTCAATAGGTTTGCGTCTGGAAATATGGATACCGATAATAAACTTTGGGGGTAGGGGGGCCTAAATATCGTAAAACATCACTGGAGAAATAATGTTAGGAAATTAATCTCTTAGAAATACGAATGCTGATTAAATTCGTTTCATTGAACTTTTGGCTTTAAGGATATTTTTTTTCAAAGCCGATCTTCACTTCTTTCCCACACTCACACATACTTGACAAATTTGATCAAAAATTCTCAACTGAAAAGAAGAAAAATCTCGCTTGATGGATTCGAACCATCGGACTAAGGATATCAGTGATTACATTTGCCACTACAGTCCTCAACTCTGCCAACTGAGCTATTGTGTGTGCTACGGTAGCTGACTTTTGTCGATTGTGCTGTATTTACTTTTTCTCTTTGTAGAGCGTGAGAATGACAATTTATTAGTCACAGGTGGAAAGCAGTTGAAAATCAGCACTATAAGGACATGAAAACCTGTTTGTAGCAGTTGTCAATTAATGTATGCTATCAAGAAGCATTAATTACATCACACTATAAATATAAAATCTAAAGCTTGGTTTTTCGATTCATTCAATCATCAGTTTTTGATACGTCTCATGTGAAGTGCACATTGACGCAATGGATAGCGAGTTCAAATCTGGGTGGCAGCTGCATGATGTCATTTTCATGTCACTTCTGCCGGAAAGCCTAAAATTATGAACCTAATATTTTCCCACTGTCAGTTCTGACACCAATCACTCTGACCATCATTATATATCACTGGCACATAAGAGTCAACTAGATGTTGCACGGTGCACAAGTCTGTCTTGCTTGAATACACACGCAAGTCTCGATCCCTCCCACAAAAAAGAAAGAAGGATTGGAAACAAATATGTGCTTAGGACTGCATCGCAATAGCTATGGTCAAGCATGATCTTCAAATTCAATTTCTTTTTCCTATGGAGTTTGATTTGAATTCGTAGTTGTTGTCACACTGGCATATTAAAAAGGTAATAAATGCACCCATTCGTTATTTCAACCTAATCTTCCTTATCTTCTTCTTTTCACCTCAACATTGGCGACCTCAGAACTTACACATGGATGACAACTTAACTCAAGTTCAAATTGATAACCATGATTCCCACTTCACTACAAATCGGCGACCCTCATAATGTATCTTCTACAACGCCAAAGCCGTAATAAAAATGTGCGGCCTATATTTCTCTGTCAATCTCCTTGTTTCTTTATTTCGATACTAGGCTACAACTAGTAACTACTGTTTATTATTAACTTTATTAAATTTAATAAATAAAAAAAAACTATTCTAATACAGAACTCCATTTACCAGACTTATACTGGTAATACATTGGACCCTTTAACCCACAAACTGAGCCTTCGATTCTAGAAAAGCATATGAAGTGGACTTACTACAGTTCGAACTGTTTCAGCATTGGTTCAATAGGTTTTGATCTGGAAATATGGATACCAATAATAAACTTCAGGAGAGGCCTAAATATCGTAAAAGATCATTGGAGAAATAATGTTAGGAAATTAATTTCTTGGGAATGTAATGAAATACACTCAAGTCGTGTGTTCGCTTGCTGAAGGAAGAAGGGTACAGAAGACTGGCGTTTTGGGAGTAGTATTAGGCTTTGCGCTAAGCTGGAGGATATCAGGTCCCGAGCAGGAATTCGGGTCAAACGGTTGACCGAGGTCACAGGGAAGTCAGAGGGAACAAAGAGAATGCGTTCGACCAATCAGCTCCGCCGAGGGTGCACCGTCGATTTAATCGGGAGGCGGCTAGTTAGTTGGGCACGCAGCAGCGACAGGTCAACAGCTAGGGGTTTCACTCCTCACCCGTTAGGTGCAGTAGAGAGTAGGAGGAAGAAAACCGTGCGACCTGATTTGAACTGCTATGATCACGATACTCGTCAGTCTTTCAGTAAAGTGACAACTCGTTAGAATTTCAACAAAACAGAATTCAATACCCTGATTGATCCGCGAGTCGGCCCTGCATCGAAGCTTATTAACGGAAATAAAAAGAACCCACGTTTTTCTTGAAATTACTGAATTGTGTCGTCTTTCTCTCCGGCCAAGTGGGGGAGCCTTCCTCCTGTATGGACCAATTGTTTGTTTCCCTACACAGATAACTCTCTTCCGTAAATGTGCAACCCTGGAACGTGAAGAAATGCCGGTTATACTACAGGAATAGTGATTAAAGTCGATTCATTGAATTCTGTGCTTTAAAGATCGACCTTTTCCTTCCCACACTCACACTCACTTGACAAATTTGATAAAAAATTATCAATTGGAAAGAAAGAAAAAAAAAAGCATCTCTCGAGACGGATTCGAACCATCGACCTAAGGATATCAGTATTTCATTAAGCCACTACAGTCCTCCGCTCTACCAACTGAGCTATCGCGAGTGTTGAACGCTGGAATCGTATTTAATTCTTAAGTATAGTAAATTTTGGGGCCGATCCAAGAATTTATTTATTTATTTTGTTAACATTGTGAGACA
>VCCN01006457.1:1587645-1598594 GCA_006491835.1 Architeuthis dux | reverse complement strand
ATATACTTGCGGCTTTATTAATGTATGTAAACATACAAAATTGGTTTATCTGTGTGCATGCTGAAGACTGTTAGTTAGAACCAACAAGAAATAGGGGAATGAAAAGAGGTTTTTCCAATACTGAGATAAGCAACTTATTTGTTTTGAAATTCTATATACACAGAAATATCAAACAAAAAAAATTACTGTTTGACTATTGTCAGTTGTTCTAAGTACTTTTCAGCACTTCTGATTTGAAAATCTGTTTTGGTTTGCCTTGTAAATAAATGCATGGCAATGGTTCTTATCTACCCTACACCAGAATAGAACCTTACACTCCTTGGCCTCCAATCTTATCTCCTGAATCTGTGAATGCATTTCTAATGTTGAATTATAAACAACACTCCTCTTCTGACCAACATTGAATCAAGAATAATGTTGGTTACAGTTAAATCCTCTACTATTGACCTTTGTCTACAAATGACCATTGCAACATATTTATACGTACATTCCTATGTTTATTTATTACCAAAAAAACCCTTTTTTCTTTTAGCTTTTTCTACGAAAATGGGTTTCCCTTGATTTTTGGCTGACTTTTGAGATATTGGCTCTTTTTGATACAATATCTTAGTAACTTCGGAAGTTTGTTAGTTTAAAAAAAACAAACAAACCTATAAACAACCTATTTTTTTCCGAATATAAGTAACTTCGAACATTTCAGAGACAGACTAGTGACACCAGTTCAGCCTAGTATTTTCTTCGATATCAACACGTGGACTTTGTTTATCTTGGTAAGACTGCTGACGTTTCAGTCACGTCACCGGTGTCAAGGAATAATCCATCCTTTTCGATTTGCAAAAATGTAGGGTGCTTGATGGGAACATGATCCGGAGGTTTTATGGGGCTGTCAATGGGACTTTGATCTTTCTGCGCATTTTGGGGTCTCTCAGACTCTTACTTATGCCAAAGAACAGGTGCAGGGTCATCATGCAAATGCGATTAATATCAATCAAGAAGGAGCAAGCACTAAGCCACAAAGAGTTCTCTCCCATACACCAGGCATTTTAAACGCATTGCTACCGCCTTTTGCCTGCTTTCCAAGCATTGTTGTTTTTATCCTTATTGTATTTTCTGTCATATTTAAGGAAATAGTTCACACAAAAATAAAACACAATACTTTGAAATGTCTAGTTTCTAATAATGAATACTTGATATTTTCTGTCTAGTCTTATGCAGTCTTTCTCTTTCCTCACAGTTTGTGGAAATAACTTCATTTATTCTATTAACTAATTTGTTATTTCCCCTCTGTCATTGTTATTCATTGACAATCATCATTTAACTTAAATAACTACCTATTTCTATTCAAATGATTCTTCAGACGATTGAACTCCTTGTTATTTGTGTTGTAAACACAATGTTTCGGCCAATCCATTCTTTGGCCTTCTTCAGGTGTAAAATCCGAGTGTGATAACAGAAATTATAGTTAAAGGGGATAATCCTTATAGCACATGGCCCGGGTGTTAGAAACACCCTGGCTATGATTTTACACCTGAATCGTCTGGAGAACCATTTGAATATTAATGACCCTTCTCAAAACTATAGAAAACTACCTATTTATTTATTGTATAACCATTGCATACATTTGTAAATCTTCTGCCCGTGTTTTATGGTTTTGTCGTCAGTGGGTTATGCTGACACATTTTTAACTGTTTCTAATCTAAAGATATTTAAATATAAATACACTTGTCATTGATATACAATTTTGGATTGACTGATCATATGTAACGATAGAAAATCATTTGGGTCAATCAGGTCAGTTGTAGCACAATTAGGTTGGTCCAGCTGGTAGGTTTGAATCAGGTCAATCATTTGGGTTGGTTGGTCTGATTTTGAGGCTTTTTTTTATTTTTATGACATCAGTTTACTAGCATAATAATACCTGTAAAAAATAATGGGATTATTTACATATATGCATCAGCACTTCTGCCTTGGATCAGAGTATCTGTGTGATCTGCTTAGAATCAAACAAACATATATATATATATATATATATACACATTGCGTTTTATATGTGGATTAATTTTATCAACAACACATCAAATGTTTGTTATTGGTGACCATAATTTGCTGACAAAACAAAAACTGCCATTCAGTTGAGGTTGTGGTTACTTATTTGGATTCCACATCTGCCAATAATTGGAGGGATTAATTTATTATATACACACTAACAAAGAAAAAAAATATAGCAAAAATCTGTCAACAACTTAGTTATAACAGCCAACCTAAATTTTGTTTTAGTATAATATATTATTGCAAAATCTTTACTTGAAACATGTAACAAAATTTAATCTTAACAATAGCAAAAGAAAAACAAATATAAAAGCATTAAAAATAAGCATAGAAAAAATGTCCAAAGCCTTTGTAGATGTTTTTTGTTCTTTTTTAACTAATTTTGCATTTTAAGTGGATAATCAAGTTAATATAGTGTATTCTGAAATGAACAGAACAAAGATTCCTAAGATACTTTATACATTTCCCCTTCATTGTTCCTACCGATTGACACTTATTCTCTTAGTTCTGCTTATATTGCTAGAGTTTGTTCCTTTTTGATCTAATTATTATTGAACTTTCCAAAAATGTCCTTTTTCTTTTATTCTTATAGATTTTGGACTATTATACTGCAAGTCATTCTAGCCATGTCATTCAGTTCAACTTTTCATAAGGGACACTAAATGTCTACCAACAAAGAAGCTACCAAAGAATCAATATTTGTTTGTGCTTTACTATTTATGCCAATTGAACACAAATAGTATTGATTCAGAGATCAGTATTAACCACTTTAACTCTATCCCAGAAATATCTATCTACTTTGGTTGTCTAGTTGTCTGGTTAGTTCTATGACTTATCTGTCTGCCCAGTCATCCAATTATTATATCAGTTGAATCTCATATATAGCTTTACAGAAATTATTTCCCTGTTCGAAGCAAACAAAATCTATACTTTCAATTTTCAGCCAGGACATTATTGTCATCATGTTAGCAACAATCTTTTAAGCAAAAGGTCAGTAGACTTTCTAGCTGCAATAGAAACTAATATTCTAATGCATCTTTATAATTGTGTTTTGCCTAATCAAGTGAACTTTCCATATCTGGTTAGAAGCTCATTTGTAGACGACTAGACAACTCTGTGACCCGTCGGGTCTCACTTCGAGAGAAAATTAGTGCAATCTGATGTGACCAGAATGCACACAGAATTTTTACGCATTTCCAAATAAATAAATAAATAAATATGGGAGAATACTCTATAGTAGTAGTTGTCTCCCTTGAAAAATCTGTCATTATGATATAGATAGGGGTGAGCATGAATGCAGACCCCACACTATTATTATTAAGTTGCAAATCACCTGGATTCTTTTTGCATTTAAGTTAGCACATTTTAGGGGTACCTTCATTCAATACCTATGGCAACAATGAACATTTATAAGGTTTTCAAAATACATTTTTGAACACCTATGAAATATATATACCCTAATATAAACATATTAGCTCTAATGGAACAGCACTTTCAATTTTCATGTACTTGAAGCTCAGAACAAAACGCATAATATTTATATAACACTTGAAAAATGCAAGAACTGGATAATCAAATGATTTTATTCAGTAGAGATAAAATGCTGCCAGGTATAGTTGGGTTTGGCAAAAGATGCATTATATCTACTGTCAGAGTTGTCTATGCTTTCCTTAGATTACAATCACGTGAATACTCGGGTTGTATAAAAGAAATTTCTAAAACTGCATTCAAAATTACTTTAGTTATTTGGCCAACAAAAAAGCGATCAACATCTTTTTTATTTTTTGAACCGATAGGTTGCAATGTTATATTTTACCCAGTCAGTTTGGTTGTGGTGGTTTTTTGATACTGCTAAGAAAAGAGTTCTGGTTCAAGTTACCACAATGCCAAAATGTATTGCTATGCCAAAAATTGGCATAGCAATACATTTCTTGTAATTTTGATCAAACACATCAGAATTGTGTTTTATTAACAGATCTACAACAATACATCTCATGATAATATGGACCATAACACACATTTGGGCAGTTCGAATCTTTTAAAAAAATGCCAATTTTCAGAGTTGTATTAGAAAATGCGGTACACATCAACAGTGGGTCCAAAGATTTAAAACAAAAGATTTCCCTTAAATACACAGACATAGACGAAAATAATCCCTTATTTAAAAATTGTTTTCGATTGCGCAAAATGAGGTTAGAAAACAACAAAAAAGAGAAAGATGAAAGTGCGTATCAAGTAAAAAAAACTTCATATAGCTCATCGCAAATAAATTTCCTTTTATTTAAGACTATTTCAAAGACAAAACTAAGTAAATTTGTTGCGTAAGCATCATTTTAAAATGAAAATCATAACCAATTTATTTTAATACAACAGCTATCTATGTAATATTTTTTTAAAAATAATACAGTTTTTATTTTATTATAATTTAATTAATTTAATTTTAAAAAAGTTTTGTCTTTGAAATAGTCTTAAATAATAGGAAATTTATTTGCGATGAGCTATATGAAGTTTTTTTTACTTGATACACACTTTAATCTTTGTCTTTTTGTTGTTTTCTAACCTGGTCTGCCACAATCAAAAACAATTTTTAAGTAAGGGATTATTTTTGCTTATGTCCGTGTATTCAAGGGAAATAACTTTTTTGTTTTAAATCTTTGGACCCCACTGTTGTATGTGTACCAAAAATGCATTAATAAGTTCATGCTACCTAAAATCAAAGCTCCGGCATCATAAAAGCATATTTCAACCCTGCTAAAATTTAATTATGCAGCAGAAATGCAAAAAATTTAAAAAAGAAAAAGATGTCTAGTTTATTGTGCTGTTATTATTTTGGTAATTTTTTTGTGTGGTTTATGCAAAAAAAAGTCTCGTTACATGTCCCAAGTGTATGTTGATTTGCCAAAAATCAACTTTTATTCAATCAGTTGTAGAACTAACTTTTTGCCGTTTATATTTATTTTCATTAAAAAAAAAATTGCTTTGTATTTGAGATGTGTTTTAAAAGCAGATTAATTTATATTTTTGCAAGGTTGGAAGTTTTAGTACTTTGAAACATTAGAATTGCCTCCCTTGCACCTCCTTATGAAATTATTTTCAATTAATTTAAATTCTCATCACTGTTGGTGATTTTTTTTTTTGTAATTCTCTGAAAACCTATTTATCTCACAAATGCTAAACATACTATCTTATTGGAAAAAGGCTGTTCTCCTTGTCATATTGCAAAATGACTTTTTTCTTAATTCTTTCATAGAAGAAAATTATTTTATTTGAATTAGATTTTTATTTATTAAACTATTTTCTTTACCTGGAATCATGAACTACAACACGTCCCTGATTTAAGAAAGAAAAAAAAAGAAATAAAGTTTGAGAAAGACCTTTCCCTTTTCCAGTGTATTATTATTTTCTTAGTGTATTACTACCTAATGTTGTCATGTGAGGATCTTTATGTATTTTTTTTTAAGATTTAAATTTGTTACCTATCACTTTCCACAAATTTGAATAAATACTGTCAAACAGTGGAATTGATTTTTTGACAATCTTTTCTCTGTAATGGACAAGAGCATTTACAACAGGAAAAGGATTGTCACTATTGTGTATTGTTTAATGTTTGTTTCTCTTCTTTTCTTTTTTCTTTTTTTTCTTTTTTTTTTTCTTTTTTAAACCCTGAAATTCTGCTGATGAAAAATTTCTTTTCACTTCAGGCAACTTGGACTTTATACAACGACTGAAGTTAGAGAGGAAACTTGAGGTTCATAATGGTTGTGTAAGTAAATTTAAAATTTATTCAAAGGAAATGCTTTTGAAAAGATTGTTTTAAAAACATCTACCCCCACATACACACACACTATCATTTAAAGCAGCCATTCTCAATAAGGGCCATATGGCTCCCGTTAGGGACCTTGCACATTTGAAAGGGGCCATAGACTGAAATAATAATAAATGAATTTATATCTCTCTGTTCGTGTTGTATCCCTGTTTGATAGGAGGCCCTGGAACCTGAGAAGAGCTCTTAAGGTAGTTGTGTCCAAAAAAAGGTTGAGAATGGCTGATTTAAAGAGCTAATTTGTTGAAACCCCTGTAAAGATTATAAATGGCAGATACCAACAGATTTAAAATGCAACAAATGAAGTACTCACAAACTCATTTATTCATTCTTAATTACATCGACGGCAGTGCTCTGAGTCTCGTCTCCTCATTCAACATGGCGTTCTTTCACCAAGAATGTAAACCGGAAGTTGATAAGCGCTCTTCAGCTTAAGAGGCATAGCTGAATGCCAGTAAAACCATTAATCTCTTCTATGATTAATGTGTTAAGCCTTTACTCAAAGTTTATAAATGTTTCTTTTTTCTAAGTCGCATTTCTAAGGAAGAGTGGTTAACATATTGCATACCAAAGGACGTTAATTAACGTTTTTGCTACTTTATCTATTAATCACTAAACAACATTAATTATGTAATATTCCCCTTTTTGAAATTCGAGTCTTGATTTCATTTTGTCCTCTGCACACTGCTGTGACTAATACCTACTTTCCAGCTATTTAGTGTCTGGGAAATCCTGATTGTTCAATTCTTGGCCTACACATGTCAGCGAACAAAAACATTGTTGTTAAAGATGTTAAGAATAATGTGGACTCATGATTTGTGTAGACCTATTTTTCTAAATTTATGAGTTTATATTTATTAACTTCTGCTACACCAAGAGGTGACAAGCTAAAGTTATTTCAGATTAGAAAACATTTCAGATTATCTTATGCACTCTAGAAAAGCTGCGAATCTCTCCTCAGACTTAATGAAACTTTTCAATTCTCCTGAATTTTCCAAAAAGTTGGTTGTGAATTACAAGAACTGCCTATTTGTTGTGAAAGCAGCAAAAGGGCTTGCAACCAAATATTAGGTTGGTGTATGAATACTTTTGACTAGTGATGTACCGGAATATCAATCCAGTCAGATATCCAGCGCCGGATTCACAAAAAATTATCTCTGCCAACATGTGAATCCGGCTCCAGAAATCCGTCTGGATTGATATTCCGGTACATCACTACTTTTGACTCCTGCCATTTAAGTTTTGTCATCTTTATTTTTGTATCATAAAAACTTGAGAAAATCATATTTGAATTGCCTTTTTGACATTGCTTAGCTATACAAACTAAACAGTTTGGATATTTCACATTGTAAATTAAATTGAAAATTATTGCAATGTATGTGAACTTTTGACCTCAGCTGTACAATTGATTTATTACAATTATATGACAAAGATAACATTTTTATGTTGTTATCTGAAGATGATCCAAGATCAGGTTGATTTGAAAAGGCTGCAAAGTATTACTGTGCAGTTTATTACACCAACTGACATTTTTATGTACCTGTAAAATACAAACAACAAAGATAGCAGTATTAAATTTTTGAATGAAACTAAATAACAATCATGTAAAATTAACATAGAGAAAACAGAGCTATCCATTGAGTGTTTAGAGACAGCCACTTCTTTATATGGAGGCAGTTAATAATATAACCAATCCACTAAACAACAGAGGTGCAGCGTGGCTTATCTGTTACTGGCTCAGAAAACTGAATCGGTGGATTGAGTTTTGGTGGAGGCTGTTTACGTTTACTTTGCACTAATGCCCTTGGGAAAGGCATGACGACTCCCCCAAGTAAATAGCTGGGCAGTTGGAGGCCTTTAGCCCTGTATGGTTACTTTAACAGAAAGAAACCTACAGCTTGTCCCAAGCCTGGGTAAAGAGGGAGGGTTGATTGTGGGGCTAGCAACTCCACCCCATAAAACCTACTTGCTACTGAGTTGAGGCCCTATGCACCACAAAGGAGTCTACAGGACTAAACAACTCTTAACCAATAAAAAGATATTAAGATAAGTAAGGGTACCTGGGAGTTTAGCTCAAAAGAGCATAAGAATGCAGTCTGAAAGATAATTGAGTACAATGTAATTGGTCCCTTACTTTGTGTCCAGTAGCATTCATGCTTCCTTTTTGAAAATTCAGAATTTTTAGTGAGGCAGCCAAAGGCAAGAGAAGTAATTTATTCATTGATCGCCCCTTTTTCAAATCACCGTCTAACAGTGATCACCTTTTGATCACCGTTTAACAGTGATCTTCTGATCATCACTCTATACTGTATATATGTCATTCTCCCCAAGCCAAAACAAATGTTTTACAGAAACATCAATAAAATACCTATAAACTGGCATATAATATCTAATCAACACCCTTAGTGAAATTTAAAGTTCAGTGGTAGTGTCATAAACCCAACAGAGTAGATGGGTGGCAATGATTCATAATTTCCTTTGGAATGCTAGTCACTATTATATTGATTACTTTTGCTATCTGTCTATATTCCTGTGGTAATAATACTACCATAACTTAATTTTTAGGCTTGTGAGGGAGAAGTAATGAATGAATGACAGTTATAGTGATGGTTGAGTCCCTTCTGCCCCCATTCAAGCATAAGCACCTTCTTCCTTTGCCTTCTTGCATTGCAGTGGGGATGGGGAAGAGAAAGGATGAAAGTTGAGGAGAATGAATAATAATCAGAAAGTGTAATGGTCGTACATACAAACAAGCAGAATAATAGTATAATGCTTATGGAAATGTGAGGTATAAGCTTATTATAAATAAATGTACAAATGCCATTATTAGAAAAATATAAAAACCTGCAAACCAAAAATACTGTATTTCCAGGTGTTGAAGACACTGTTTTTTTCCCCCAAAATAACTCTTGAAAATTTACCCTGCATCTTTCAGGCCAAAGGTTACTTTTTCATAGAGCTATCCATTTTTAAAAAAAATTTTGCAAGTTAAAATTGGTATACGTCCTTGAGGGCGGATTGTCCTCAATGCTCGGAAAACGGTAGTTTATTAAATAGTCAGGAGCCAAAACCACTTTATCTATATTTTTGGGTGCACAAGGTTTGATTGGTGGCCTAAGTAGATTAAAGTATGAGGAATCCAAATATGTAAGTCTTACAACTGTCAGTCTGGGCATTCTGGGTGAAAATTGCAAAGATTTATCGAATATATATGGGGAGAAATCAGTATGAAGAAAAAAATGAAAGAAATGAAAAATTATCTCTCCATCAATAAATATTACTGGATCCGCCCCCAAATTTAATCACCTCTTCCTCATCATGTGCTTTGTCCTTCCACAAAGTTTCATTAAAATTCATTGAGAACTTTTAGGAGATATTGTGGGAACAGACAGGAACGAATACTGAAATGTATGAAAAAAATGCAAAAATATCTCTCAATCAAGAACAAATTGTTGATCCAACCCAAAATTTAAGAAGAAAAAAAATGGGAAAGTATCTTTCAATCAAAAACGAATTCCTGGATCCACTCCAAAATTTGATCATGATTCCTTATAATGTGGCTCACCCTTCAAAATTTCATTGACGTTCATTGAGAACTTTTGGAGATATCGTGTAGACAGACAGGAGTCAATACAAAAATGTCAGAAGAAAAAAAAGTGGAAAAATATCTTTCAATCAAAAGCTAATTCCTGGATGTGTGCCAAAATTTAATCACATCTTCCTCATCACGTGGCTCACCCTTCCACAAAAGTTGATTGAGAACATTTGGAAATGTTGTATAGACAGACCGGAACGAATACAGAGATGTATAAAATTATTAAAATGGGAAAATATCTCTCAATCGGAAATGAATCTCTGGATCCGCCCCAAAATTTAGTTACTTCTACCTTACCCTGTCTGTTTCCCTTCCACGAAATTTCATTGGGGTAATTTTTCATTTCTTTCCCTTTTTTTTTTTTCTTCTTCATACTGATTTTTCCCATATATTCGATAAAAGGTTGCAATTTTCACCCAGAATGCCCTGACTGACAGTTGTAAGACTTACGTATTTGGATTCCTTGTACTTTAATCTACTTAGGCCACCAATCAGACCTTGTGAACCCAAAAACATAAAGTGTTCTTGGCTCCGGGACTAAAACCTTTTATAGGAGACAGTCTGCTCTGCTTAGTATAAAAAGTATTAGTATTTTTTTTTTTTTATTTAAAAAAAAAATGTAATCTATTAAATAGACAAAAACAAAAAGGATATTAATTAGCTGTAATTCCAGATTCATCTCTGAAATATTGACCCGTACTGGCTACAGTAATTTTGTTGTACATAAAATGGAGGGATCAATTTAGTATTTGGCTCAATAGAAAACTGATCTCCAAATTCTGTGTACTTAAAGCATGAGGCTGTTAGTAGAGCCTCATCATGCAAATATTGAACTGTGATTACCACAAATGTTGTTTTCTTTTTTTTTTTCTGTTTGGCAGACTTCCAAGGAAACTTTGCTCCGTTTTGTTAAGATTGCCAATTTGTTGCTTAAGCAGGTTTAATCATTGATGCACATTTGGGGAGAAAAGACAGAAAAAAATCTCTAAAGAGATTAACATTGTTCTGTGAATCGATTAATCGGGTGGATTATCAGTTATTTATTATGTACTTTGGTTTGTTTGTAGGCAGAGGTTATAAGCAAAAAGAAGCAAATCATCAAGGAGAGCAGGCAGCAGTTACAGTGCAAATTATGCGCTGAAAATAGTATTAGACATTACAAGTTAATTCTTAATTAAACACAGCCTTAAAACCACAATAGACTAATTGCTAATTTATTCTCAACTATTCTAAATATTTAAAAATAATTTATCAATGTGTGTATGTGTGTGTATCAGTTGGTAGAGCAGAACCTGCATATAAGGTCACTTCCAGGGTGGACGCGGGTTCGATCCCTGCACGGAGCTCGTTTCTTTATTCACATTTACAATTTAGCCCGCTCGTTTAGCAGTCATTTACACCGGTGCCAGGCAAATATATCATTTCATTTCATACTGTCGGCATTTCATACTGTCGGCATAGAGAACCACATTATATTTGTGC
>VCCN01006457.1:1576591-1587017 GCA_006491835.1 Architeuthis dux | reverse complement strand
AAACCCCCCCCCCACACACACACACGCACTTACCACAGGTCAACAGATGTCCACTGCTAATCCCCTTTCCCCTACCACAGCTGATAAAAAAATCTCATCACTCATGAACTTTTCTCTAGCCTCACACAGCAAGCACCAAAATCCCAAACACGCACACAAGACAAATAGGCACACCACCAAACACACACACACACCAAGATTCTACCCTGCTGATAAAGCCTACCAGCTCAGAATTCAAATACAGAAAAATGGAAAACAAGCTGAAAACCAACTTAGAATAGCACAAAGATCCATGCTAGGGATAACTCTAAGAGATGGATCAGTGAAAGAATGCAGCAAAAGTGGAGATGAGCTGGTCACCTAGCAAGAAGAAAAGACAATAGATGGGGTAAAGACTAACAGATTGGTGCCCATGGGACAGTAAACGCAGTAGGAAAAGGACGAGATAGAAAAGTTTGCCGGTAAGACGTGGCAGAGATAGGTCGTCATGGAAGGAGATGGGAAAGGCCTTTGTCCAGCAGTGGAATTATAACGGCTGATGATGATGATGAAGTTACACTTTGCTTGATATAGTGATGTACCGGAATATCAATCCAGTTGGATATCCATTACATCACTAGCTTGATATACAGCCTGAATAACTCCTTAAAAATCTTCTTTTTTTAAAAATGTTTTCTAATAACATTCATTCCTTTCCTTTATAATTTTGTTTACAAATGTATTTTACTGAACAAAAATGATGAGAGTAGTATCTGCCTCTTTGAAAAATGGTGCAATCCACCTCTCTGTTATTTAAGAAAACACGCCAGAATATCATTAAAATCAGCATAAACTCTTAATGATTTAGAAACCACCTTTTCAACCCAATTTTCTTGCTTAAAACTGCTATGGTCTTCTTGCTTTTTCACATACACCCATTTACTGTTTGAGTTTATAAGTGAGAAATAACTGTTGTGCATGCAGTTCCAATCTTTTTATTATCTTTTTTTGTCATATAATATTACTGTAAAGATGGCTTTGAACTTTTTGATTTTTCAACTACTGTACTTATATACTTTTACTGAGATACATCATTCTTAAGTTATTTTGGTAGCAATATATGAATAAAAAAAAAATTAAAAGTAGAGAATATTTTATAGAATCTCAACAAAAACACAGATGATAAACAGTAATCCAAGAACTTTAGCATAAATACTAGGGTCAACTTTAAAATTAATTCTAACACGCTAAAATCCCAGTGGAGCTTCCTGAGATATTTAATTTACAAAACAAATTGAGATTCGATGACCACAGTGCATGCCATAGAATTAGGCCAGGAGCATTAAAATTAATTCTAACAAGCTGATTTTTACAGGAAAGTTGCAGTATGATACCAGGAACTCTATACCAAAGATTCCCTGAATCAAAGCTGGCCACCGTATTTAGGCAAAATATTGAAATAGTCATAAAATTGCAACCAGACCTGATATGAATACGGTTTTGGGAATCTATTTTTATGTTTTAGAGGGTGGAAAATTGATAAAGATCAACTCTCATGTGATATTTTTGCAGGATAGGGTTACAAATTCATCATGGCTCCCAAGATGGCTGCCATTTCTGGGAATAATAGCGAAGAAAGCCATAACTTTACATCCAGAACAGATTGAAAGTTGATTTTGGAGTAAATTCCAATGTTTCAAAGGTTGGGCAATCAATTATATTGGGGCAATATTTGTGAGTAGTCTCATTAGATAGAATTAATTTTAATGGTTGGACTTAATACCCCTGGACTGAATCTATGATGCACACTGCGTCATCATACCTCAATTTGTTTTGTAAATATCTCAGGAAGCTCCACTGGGATTTCTAGTATGGTATTCTATACACCATTAACTGTGACTGATGAAAAACCAGTTTGTTAGAATTAATTTTAATGTTTGGACCTAATGGTCCTGGACTATAGCACTGATGGTTAAAAGCTCTCTTTTTCTTAGTAGACTTATATTTCTTGTTTTTGTAAAAACAAGAAAGAAACTAATAACTCAAAAAAGAAATTATTAAAAATTAATTAAAATCTGCTTATTATTTGATTAGGTGGAATTGAATGTCAAGTGTATCTAAGTGCTGCATTGTAGTAAGACTTTTTAAAAAGTGTGCTTAAATTTTCAGGTAAATACAATATGCTGGAATGACAGTGGCCAGTACATCTTATCTGGTTCAGATGACCAATACCTGGTCATCACTAATCCTTTTGATGGCAAAGTAAGTACACTTTGATTATTATTTCAAGTTTTTATATGAAACTTAATTATTTTACTGCCTAAAAATTTTATTTCAATTTTCCTGAAGTAAAAAAAAAAAGAAGATAAGTGATCATTAACCTTAATTTTCTCTATTGTTCCAGTTAGTTTAACCCTTTCAAGACTAACCTATTAAGGTGCTTAATGTCAGAATTAAAATGTCTTGGTAGGTAAAAGGGTATCAGGAAATCTGCCCAACATGAATTTATTAGAAAAAAAGTGCCAATCAAAACATAATTTTCCCATCATATAGCTTCTGGGAAAGTTTTATAAGGTTTTATTAAAAACTTTTGGCACAACTTAGCGAAGGTGGTCCCGATTGAAATTCTGAGTGTAAACTAGAAAGAAATAAGCGAGGCAAAACAGTTTAACAAACAATTTATTCAAAGCAATGAAAATATAATGTATTAATTTACTTCTGTTTTTCTTTCATGAATTATTATTTATTTCTACTTTTAATTAATGAAAATTTGTGTTTTTTACACAAAAATTAGGGCTTTTTACTTCCTAGCAAAAACAAGATAAAAATTAACAACAGCAAGCAGTTTCACACAGGGTTTCGTTTTATTTCTTATTCTATTATTACTACTCTGTTAGAGATTCTATCTTTATAGAAAGATAATGAATTTGCAGTATTAGAATTTTAATTTTGTTAACCTAAGGAACTACTTTCAATAACTGTAAAATTCTTATAGAATGTAAAAAAAAACAAATTTTATTAATTAAAAATGAAATGGAATAAGAGAATTCATGAAAGACAAACAGAAGTAAGTTGTGTCAAAAGTTTATAATAAAAGCTTATAAAATTTTCCCAGAAACTATATGATGGGAAAATTATGTTTTGATGGGCACTTGATAAATTTGTGATGGGCAGATTTCCTGGTGGGCACTTTTCCGGGATCCGGTAAAAGAGGTCTACATGAGCTATATCCCAGCAATTATAGAAATTTTGGAATATATATGTCCCAAAAGTCTTGATACGGTTAATTGAAATTTTTATTTGTTTAGAATTATTTGCTATGAAAAAATCAAAATAATTTTCTTGAACTTTTTATTGTCATTTAATTAAAAATCAATTTTTGTTTTCCATTTCAGAAACTTACTTCAATTCGTTCTGGTCATCGGGCAAATATCTTTAGTGCCAAGTTTTTGCCTAACTGTCATGACAAAGAGGTGAGAAATCTGATATTTTAAAAATTAAATAAATGAAAGGTTTTTACCACAATTGTGTATGTTTTTGGAAAATGTATCTTATAATGAGATATTCATTTGAATCTAATGAACTGAGTGGAAAAATGTTAATTTTTTTTCTTTTAATATTAATATGCAAAAACATGAATTAAACTTGATAGGATCTGTTAATGTTGAAGTTGTATATAAATTGTAATGTAATACATATTTTAATACTGATTCTGCTTGGTTATTTTATAAGCAACTTTTTCTTTTTATCTATTTATTTAAGATTGTCTCCTGTTCTGGTGATGGCAAGATTTTCTACACAAACACAGAACGCGAAGACATGTATGGCACTAATTGTTTTGACTGCCATTTTGGCACCACATATGAGGTGGGTAACATAAGTTAAAATTGACATCTAAAATTATTTAAGAAATATTTTATTATATTTATTTTTAATCAAATACAACCATTGATTAATTAAGAGTTTGATATTGGAATTTTATAAATTGTGTTTTTCTTTTTTTTTCAACTTCCTTTTCATTTTATTACAAACGTTATCTATAAACAGTCGTTACTTTTGCTGCCTATATTCCTGTGGTCTACTACTATAACTTAATTTTTAGGCTTCAGACTTGTGGGGGTGGAGTAATGAATGAATGACAATTATAATGAAGGTTGAGTCCCTTTTTCTCCCATTCAAACATTCTTACCCTTGTTCATTACATTGCAAGGGCAGGTGGAGAAGGATAAGAGAAAGGAAAGATTAAAAGGAGAATGAATAATAATCAGAAAACATAATGGTCGTATGTACAAACAAGCAGAATAATAGTATAATCCTTTCTTTCTCTGGTAAAATGGTCTCAGTAGAATAACCATTAACCACTTATTGACATATTTGACTGTACGCTCTTGGTTAATATTCCCTTAATGTTAGATCACTTCCTCTTGAACGTTTTTTTAAAAGGATTTTTTATTAAGCCATTTCTGTTGTATCAGTGCTTATACCTCTTGTCTTGCCTCTGTTTGTTTTACCAGTTATTGCAGTCAATTGCAAATGCTCTGCTTTTATCTTTCTCTACAGGTGGTGGTTGTCCCAAATGAGGCCTCCACATTTCTTTCATGTGGTGAAGATTGTACTGTCAGGTGGTTTGATCTACGTATGAAAACTAAATGCAACAAAGATGATTGCCGAGATGTAAGTACTATTTTTGTTTGGAAGAGCACGTATCTCTGCATTTGCTTAAACGCATACTTAATATTTTAGTATCTGGAGTTCATCCAGAATACTGATTCATAAATGGATCTCAAAATGTGCTATCAACTCAAAAAGGTGTTGAAATCATATTCCAAATAGTTCCTTGGACGATTGAACTCCTTCTTGTTGTTTGTGTTGTTAACACAAAGTTTCGGCCGATCTATTCTTCGACCTTCTTCAGGTGTAATATATGACTTTTAATTTCAAAGGAGGTAACCCTTATAACTAGGGTTTGGGTGTTTCTTTGTCCTTATCTTTGAATCCTACGTTATAAGGGTTACTCCATCATATTTAGATATTACACCTGAAGAATGCTGAAGAATGGATTGGTCGAAACATTGTGTTAACAACACAAACAACAAGGAGTTCAATTATTCAAAGAACTATTTGAATACTCAAGACCCTTTTCAAAATTATAGAAAAAAGAAATTTGCTTTCAAATGCAATTATCTCAAGATTTTTGTTTTCATTGGCTTCTACCTGGAAGAAGATTGATTTCTGCCCCTTCACTCCGGAAGATTGGTTAGAAATGTTTTCTCTCTTTTATGACTTTGTCACTTATACTTATGTAGAAAACATTTAAATTAAAAGCTATAATTGTTTATTCATATTGTTGGTTGACCATCATTCCAATGATGTCTGTGGTTGTGCAAGAGATTTGCATAGCAACCTGTGCACAGGGATGATCCCACTCTCTCCTGGTTTTGTTTTTCTGTCAGAGTAACCTTCAATTAGTTGGACTGCCCTACAGGACTAAAGGGCTTCAATTTCCTTGCTATTAACCAAGCTGTGAGAAGAAGTAGATTCATATCTTTCCCAAGGGCATTAATGCGATGTGAACATAAACAGCCTCGGTCAAAACTTGAACTCAGTTTGCCGATCCCGTTTTTCATGTCAGTAACCATTATGCAACTTTGTACCTCCCTATAATGATAAAAAAGGTTAAACTATCTAAGTTAGCCTTTCAAGCAGCCTCATCCACTTTAATTTAAAAGAATTTTATAGCACGGGTAATTGTTTGGAATAGGTTCACAAAAAAAATTACATCAAAAATTATGTCAATATTTTGCAAGGGAGATAACTTCTCAGTAGACACGATTAGCTGCTGTTAAACTTTTATGGAACAAATGAAAGGAGAAAACTCTAAACATTTGAAACTGTATTTTCTTAAATTTAACTACAAAGGATATAATTTAGTATTAGGGTCAAGATCTATCCTGGTTATCTCCCTTGCAATATATCGACAATTTTTTTTGTGAACTTATTCCAAATAGTTACTGTAACACAATTTATGACTTGCTTTCTTGCCTATTGATTTTACTTTCTGTTTTGTTTTTGCAGGATGTTATGATTTTTTGCCAACGTGCTGTAACATCAATGGCAGTCAACCCTATGGTGCCGTATGAGCTGGGGATAGCCTTGTCTGATAGCACAGTGTTGATTTTTGACCGCAGAATGCTGGGAACTAGGGCCACAGGTGAGTCACCTTTGTCTACCTTATTTGATTAAAAGAAATTGAAGAAAGAAAGATTTTACTTTCCTTGTTTGTTAGATTAATTTTGATTAGTTACAGGCATGTTTCTTGGAATCACTTTTATTCTATATTCCTTCAAATTGCTTAAATGATGCAGGCTTTAAAATTTGTGACTTTAGTACATTTCAGTGTTTTAGTCAATTAATCTTTATTACAAGATATACAATCGAAAATATGTATAATTGCAGATCCTTTTATGTGAGCTAATCTTCAAAGGTTGTCATTTAAATCACACCCAATAAAGAAATTAATGCATAATTCAAGAAAAAATATTTGACACTGTTTTCTTTGAAAGACTTAATGTCTCTCTTGCAGAAGATGTTAATGTTTTTTACTTAATTCATGTGCAATGCACGTTCAGACATAAGGCTCAGTTGTTGAAGTCGGAGGCTGGAGTTGACTTTGTTTTTACTCTGTAACAACAAAAACAATAACAATCACTGTTTGTCTGTCCCATCATGTTAAACCAAACGATATATAAAATTAACATTTCCTTACCGTGATTTGAAATCATGACCACACGATCTATAGGCGGCTCTCTTACCAACTGAGTCAAACTGACAAGTCTTACATATCTACAAAAATTTATGTTATAAATACATATGGAAGTAGAAGTAGGAGTGGAGTTTGACCCTGCAGCGGTCTGGCTTGTTAATCCTAGTGTTGTCTAGAATAGGTCAGGCTTTTGCTAAGATATTTTACTAAGTCACTTGATGGCATTTCCAAAAGTAGAAAATGATGTGGAATCAGTTGATACTAAATATATGTATTTCCTGGACATCTCATCATTTAATTATACATGTTTTTGCTGTTCAATGATCTATTGAGCAACAGAATATTCTGAAATCAAAAACAAATGAAGTATATTTTTTCTCTAAGTTTCTGTAAATATTAACCAATCTGAAATTCTCAAATATAACAGATAACTAGCATTCCTAGGGAAATTATGAATCACTGCCACCTATATATGCTTCTTTTTACTTTGTAAATTAAACAGTGGTGGTGGGCAGTGATAACTAAAAAGACCAAATTTTCAAAAAACAAGTGAGAATGCTGCTGGACACAAACTAAGGGATCAATTTGGCATAAACTTACATTGTAAATTGAACCCCACAAAAAACCTATTGGGGGGGGGGGGTTAAAAAAACAAAAACATTTTCCCTACTCATTGAGGGGAGTGCGCGCACGCGCGCGTACAATTTCAAGTTTCTACTAAAAACAGTTAAGGCTATACGTAAATAGCACAGCAGCTGGAGCCCTTTAGCACTATAAGGCAGTCCATCTTGGGCATGAGGCTAGAAACTCCACCCAGTGAAAAGCCACCTGCTATTGAAACCTTAATGTGGCCCTGTGCTCCAGGAGTCGACTGGTATGTTTTTTTAAATCTGTGAAAAAGAAAAGAAAAACTCATATTTTGTTTTGAGTTCAATGGCTTGTTTGCTTCTAAAACAGAATGAAAAAAATGAAAAAAAGCAAACAGTGCAGATTTTAAGGGCCCAAGAAAGAATATATCCTTTCAAAGTTTTTCGGTGTTTCATTCTGTTTGAGGATTTGTTACATAGAGATAGAATATTGATCCATAAAGGATTTTACGTTAAAATAAACTTCATAATTTTATGAATAATTCATTTTTATATTTGTTTGAAAATAATAGTTAAATACAAAAATAGAAGGCCCCCCCCCCAAATATTATGCACTGCATCAGGGAAATTTGACCCTGTTGGTAATACTAAATCAAATCTTAATATATTATGAAGATAAGAGACCTGCGTTTAGTAATTAGGTTATTTGAAAAGCTAAAGATGTGCACATCCCAACTTGCTTGTTCAATGGCTTCAATATTCTAAACATTATTCCTTTTATTGCTTTATTTCTGATTTGATTCTCTTGCAAATGGTGAGATTTACTCAATTGATTGCATATTGTATCTGTTGCTCCTTTGCAGGAAACTATACAACTAAATTTACCACAGGGTTGACCTGTCGATTCACAGCTTCAACCCTGAAGAACCGAAATTATCGCATCACATCACTTTGTTATAGTCCTGATGGCAATGAGATGCTTGTCAGTTACTCCTCAGAGTATATTTATTTATTCAAAACTCGGGTAAGCCTTTTATTTTTTCATTTTTTTTCTACTTCTCACAAATTGCCGTTTCTTTCTGGAACCGTCTTTTAACTTTGTAGCTTAATTTTTATTTTTATGATCCACTTTTAAGATAAAGTTGGCCTAGAAAAGAAATAGACCAAAAAAGGATTGGTTGAGTCTAAATACTGTTTGGAATTTAGATGAGCTGTTTTTTAAAAAAAAATTTCTTTTTTTATCCCAGTGAAATAGAGAGGATGAGGCCTGTTATTTTGACATTGAATTGCACTTAAAATTGTCTGGAAATCATATATGTAATAAGAGCTCATCTTCCTTCCTACCCTTTTATTAAACTACCTAACTTTCTTTTCTTCCCTCTCCCTTCCTACCCTCTTATTCACCTGGTTAACTTTTTTCTCCCCTTTCCCTTCCTACCATGTCTGTCACACATAGTATCATTAGCAGCCATCAGCCGTGCCCGTTGTTGTACACTTATGAAGTGAAGGGTGATGAACTAGTGTACATAATCTGCTCTTAGTTCAATGTAGGGTAGCAATTTCATTTGAACTATTGAAAATATTAAAATAGAGAAAATCATCTTCTCTATTAAAGTATTTAAAAGAACCTGCATAAAACCTTTCTGAAAAATGTCTCATTTTTATCTATGTGATATCTATTTATGTATATATCCATATTTTGATATTTGCTTTGAATTCTGAATTTGTGTCTATTTTGTGATGAATGTTTGATCTTTTGTATTTGTGTAGGGAGAAGAGGGTAGAAGTACCTGCCTAATGGCTGATGGAGTTTCTTGTGACGCTGGTAACAGACAGCCTCCAATCAAGAGGCTACGTTTGCGCGGTGATTGGTCAGACACTGGGCCAAATGCAAGGCCTGAAAGAGAACGGCAATCTGGGGAAGGTGAGACTTTCAGTCCTCCAGTTTTATTTTACTAATTATTAGAAACCATCAACCAAAACTGTCAACATAGGTTTCTTCAGTTTTTAAGTTGGTCCGGCTGTCTGTCTATGTATGTATGTATCACGTGGCTGCACCAATGGAGCTAGAGGGCTGGAAATTTAAACATTTACTCCTTATTATGTCTAGAACCTCCCCCCCCGGTGTTTAGTGGGGGGGGGGCGGTCAATTTGCAAATGTAAGTTTGTTAAATTGGTCCCTTAGTTTTTGTCCAGCTTATCTTTAAAAAAACAATTTGGACTTTTTAGTGATCCAAAAAAAGGCGAGAGAATTAACTTATTTATTTTAATTGATTACCCCCAACACTGCATGCTGCCAAATGATGTTGGTCACGTGACGGTTTCTATTGTGTGATTGGCTGACCTGTTATTTTTTTGCTTGAAATACTAATCCACATATATAAAACCCAATGTGCATGTATTTTTGGGCAACCTTTGTACATGAATGATAGATTGTGAAAACTGCAAACATATCCAAATAGGCTGCTAATGGTCTGTGTCGTGGTGTGCATTGTTTACAAAATTTTGACAAGTTTGAACATTTACAATGTTTTGTAATGATTGTGTGGGGGTTGGGAGGAGAAGTAGACACCCTGATTTTTTTTTAACTTCCAGTTCACCAATGTGACTCTGTATGACTGTTTTATGTGCTAATATATGACAAAAAGGTATTGGGTTGTTCCATATCAAATCACCTAATATTTCTTAAATCTCCATGAGCACCGTCATAGATTTTGATGAAATATGTGATGCCTTTCCCAGAGAAAATTAATTCCTGAAAATTTCAGCTTGATTGGACAAATAGTTCAGAAGTTATGACAAATTTGGCACTTCATAACTACGCTATTAAGATATCTAGCCCCTGTAGTTTTTCACCCAACGAAGCTATTTTTGGCTTCATTTTTACTCTAAGATTGGGTGATTTGATATGAAATGACCCTATTGCATTCAGTCAGACACATCAGATTTTATTGCTTCTCTAAATCCTCTAGCAGGCAAATATGCTCTGTTTATATTTAGAAATGTTAATTTCTTTGAGCTTTCCTTGCTGGGATAACCCTTGGATAAGAGTAGCTCTTAATGCTAGTGTTCTATGTGATTTATCATATGAATGAAT
>VCCN01006457.1:1551970-1565799 GCA_006491835.1 Architeuthis dux | reverse complement strand
TGTTAACAAAATAGATGTTTTAAAAATATGCAAAAAGCTTTCACCTATCATTGTAAATGAAACCCAAGACTTTCTTAAAAGCAGCATTGGTTTAATAAATCTTTATATTCAGATTTGGGATAAAAAAAACCCAACTTTTCTTTAGTTTAGTGGGGAGCCTTTCATTGATATTTCTTCTTAAAAATATTTATAACGGTAGTCATTTATGATTGGTTTTTCTCTATTTATTTGTTTTATCAATCGAAAATCTTTCCCCTTATTTCTTTTTGAAGTGTATTTTAATACATCTTAGAATCAACCATTGTATTTCAGTGGTGATGTAGCATAAATTTACTTCTGCTCCAGGTGTTAAATTTGATTTGCTTTTTGATTTCATTAACCCATTAACTGTGGAAGCTGGTGAAGAGTAATAGTTATCCATTGCAAGATAAAAACCCTTGTCCATTGCAAGATAAAAGCCCTGACGCACAGATAGTACTGAGTTGCCATCAATCACAATAAAACAAATTTTATTGAATTAGTCATAGAACTGCAATAGCAGAAATTCCTGTCATTCACAGTTAATGGGTTAAGTATGCAAATGTATGCTGTTGCATTAAAACTGAAAACAAATAAATTCTTACTGCATGTTTACAATTTTGGCTTTGTGCCTATTTCAGGTCGTGCATCCGGCCGAGAAGACCCCAACTCTTCAATAAGAGACGGTGCAGAGAGTGAGAGTGAATAAAACATAAAGCAAGGGACACAAGTGCGGCTTCTCTCCACAGAATTATGCGAAGCCCACAAAAATATAATCAGAATAATAAATTGTGAACTAACCCAAATTCTCTCTGGTAACCAAACAAGCAATATAGAAGACTTTTGATTTCTCTTCCTCCACATCATCCTCACTTTCTTTTTTTTTTTTTTTTTCATCTGCATTTCCACTTTCTCCTCCTCCTACCTCTCCTCACTCATCTCCCACTCCTACTTTTTCTTTCTCTTCCACCTCTCTCATCCAAGACATCTCTTCCCTGCCTCTTATTTTCTTTCTCTCCCTCCACCTTAATATCTTCCTGCCTTCTCATCACACCCTTGTTTTCCTCTCCCTGAAGTTGCCCAGAGAAATGGCCACAAAAAAAGAAATGAGTCTTCACTCAGATCCAAATAGACTCCTTGAGTGGCTCCGGGGCAGTAGTCTGACCATTTTCTTTCTTTACCTGTTGTTGATGTTGTTGTTGTTTTTGGAGGGAAGCAGAAACGAAAATACTTAGGAATAAACAGAAAAACATGTCAAACTGACATTTCTCTATGTACATTGTTATTCTGATTTTTTTTGTACAAATTAAAGAATAACTAACAAAAACAAACAAACACCCAAACAGATCCCCAATGTTGTCGACTTCCTGACATATACAACCCTGACCCCTTTGGAAAGAAAGAAATATTTAAGAAATTGCTCTCATCAGTTTGGTTATTTCTTTCTTTTTTTTTCTCTTTTTTTTTTGTACAACAGTTCAGTTTCAGTTTTAATGTTTTTGACTTTAGACTTTGCTTAACTATGAGTTTGTGTTTGGGCTCCATCTCTAGAGTCAGTTAGGCATATTCATTTGTTGGATTTGTGTGAATGAAATACGAGTTACAGTTTGAGAGAAGAGATGGAGCCCTAAAACTTAGAAGTGTATTAATGCAGTAATACCTCGGTTAACACTCTAGATACGTTCCTAAAAAATGCAGCGCTAAATGAAACAACGCTATACAGGGTGATTATAACATTGCATGAATAGAGATACAAGCTTAATGTACATAGTGCTATCCCATTAAAATTATTGTGCAAAGCAATAATTTTAAAATATATGATGTCATTGTTGGGTCTCAACAAGATGGAATGGATTAGTGCTGTGTATCTTATCTGGTATCTACTTTATCACTACATGATAAATTATTGTGGATGTGTATATTTTGATACACATGGCACATTAAAGTATACAGTTATTTTGGAGACTGTCCATGATGCTGTCTTATATCATTATTTAGTTCAGAAATTTAACATTACTAAATTTATTACAAAAGATATTTGAAAAAGAGCGCTATAGCGTATCAGAGCTAAACGGGGTTGCACAAAGCGAGGTATTACTGTAATCTACTCTATGAAAGTGTGTGTGTGTGTACACTCATTTGATTTTGTCCAAACTTTAATTGCTGCATTTATGCATGATTATGCAAACAAGGAATGTTTGAAAGATTGAATCGCTTTTAAGCATCAAAGAAAAAAATCATTTCTGCAAGTTTTGAACCATAAACTCATAAAAAGCAACACAGTTATAATTGGTTATTTTTAATTATTTAGAACATATGCCTATGTATTTTTCTAAAAGTAAACCAGTTTTTTTTATATTATGTATTACGGACCGAGAAACAAATATACAAACCGAAAAGGTCATGCTGTTCATTATCTAGATAGATTGTGATGTAGTTGTGTGAGCTTGTATAATTGTACAGCTTTGTTAATTCTCTCCAGAAATGGAAAGCTGTAATAATTTACCTCAGACCTGATATCTGAAACTGATCTTGATCTAATCAATTCCAATTGTCGTATTTATACACCACAGTCTGTTACATTGGTAATGAAAGGGGATGTTAGCCCCAAACGCTATTACCTAGAGGTGAATCTATAGTTACGGACAAACAGAAAAAAACCACACTGTTCATTATATAGGCAGATAGATTTCCTACCATTCCTGGAAGTGTAATAAAAAGTTGTTTGCCTTACCTTAAAACAAGTGGAAAATAACCACAACATATATTGAGGATCTTTTTTTTAATTAAAAAGTAGATGAATTTTTTAAAAATTGAAATAAGTTTAAATTTAAAAATTTTTAACAGATAAAAAGTTGTAAACAAGTGATTGGTTGGCTGTATATTTGAAACCCAACAATTTATCAGTGAATTCTTTCTCCAGCCTCTTGCAGAAATTTGTCTTTTTTAGGTTGTGGTAAAATACGAGAAGATCTCATTTATTACCAGTAAAAACTGCTCTAATCAATAATCCTAACCCTAAATTCTTTAACCACCAATGTTGTTTTTTTTTCTACATAAAAAGGAACTAATTGAAGCAAAATGCAATCTTTATTTCTCTTTAATTTTACTGCTCATAAAATAATGTCTTCAAAATGCTACGGTTTGGGATGACAAAAGAAATATGTAAATTACTCTTACCATTGCTTTCCTTATTGTGCCATAGAGCCAAGAGCAATGTCTACCTTTTCTATTTCTTGAAAGGTTTAATAAGTTGTCCCTGAAGGTTTCACTACCTGTAAATTATTCATGAGCTAAATTATGATTACAATTCTAGATTACAAAAACTAATATATTTTCTTGAGGTTTTCAATTTTTATTTAAGGCCCAAATATTATAGCTATTAAACTGTATTTTCCAGTTAAATTTAATGTTAAAAAAAACTCTTGAATGTTTTCATCGTAAAACTTTTCCAAAGCAAAAGTCTGTACTTATGAAAAAAAGCAACAGTATTTAAAGAAGTATTTAAAATTTGTTTTAATTTTTAAAAAAACAAAACAAAAAAAAAACTTTATTCTATGGATGTAACTTAAGACTTTGTAGTCTTTACATGCATAGAAATTTTTTTTTTCAATCACTGAGCTATTCATACAACCAAAATTCTTTTCATGCAAAGTTAAGAATGCTATACAAGTATTAACTGAATGCTATTATAAAATGAAAAGTACAATTTAAAAATGGCTGGAAACATCTATTGTCAATGTAAAAAGGAAATAGTTTCCATTTTTTTTTCCTAAATGGATAAAAGGAAACCCTGAGGCAATCCTGAGTCTAATTGGAAGATGATCTAATTAGTCTCGATATAATTCTGAGATAAGAAAAGCAGTTAATTTCAGCATAAATTATGGAGAAAAACAAATGTTGCCAAAAACATTTGGGTTTGTTACTCAACAGGCAAATAGCAAGGAATTGATAAATATAAAATAACTAGTTATTACTTGTGATAAAATTCACAGATATTCCTGTGAGATGATTTTTTTTTTTTTAAGAAAAGAAACTATATATATATTCACTTTTGGGGAAAAAAAAATGAGCCAAGTATTTAAAAAAAAATTTTTATAAATTATTTTGCTTTTATTCTAACAATTCTAACTGAAATATTTGACAATGTTATGCAACACTGCATGCAGTGTTTGCGTGCAGAGTACGTTTTCGTATGGGATAGCTTTTCCTTTGTTTTTCTTCAGAAAACTGAGCTGTTTGGGCAGCTGTCTGATAGTTGTTTGCAGTGTGCTGCTAACAATGTTGTTCCATTCATCTCTGACTGCTTCCTACAACTGGTCAGTGTTCCCAAATTTTCTCCCAACCAGTAGAGATGTAGCTCTAAAATTAGAAGTGTAGTAATACCTCAGTTAGCACTCTAGATATGTTACTAAAAAATGCAGTGCTAAATAAAACAGCGCTATACTGGGTCGTTATAGCATGAATAGAGATACAATCTTAATGTACATAGTGCTATCCCACTGAAAATATTGTGCAAAGCAATAATTTTAAAATATATGATGTCATTGTTGGGTCTCAACAAGATGGAATGGATTAGTGCTGTGTATCTTATCTGGTATCTACTTTATCTCTACATGATAAATTATTGTGGATGTGTATATTTTGATACACATGGCACATTAAAGTATACAGTTATTTTGGAGACTGTCCATGATGCTGTCTTATATCATTATTTAGAAAGTTAGAAATGTAACATTACTAAATTTATTACAAAAAGATATTTGAAAAAGAGCGCTATAGTGAATCGGAGCTAAACAGAGTTGCACTAAGCAGGGTATTACTGTAATCTACTCTATGAAAGTGTGTGTGTGTACACACATTTGATTTTGTTGTTCCATTCATCTGCTTCCTACAACTGGTCAGTGTTCCCACATTTTCACCCAACCAGGTTGGCCATAATATGCTCCCATATGTTCTCTATGGGGTTAAGATCTGGGGACTGACCAGGCCAAAACATCACGGACATCTGGCTTAAATGTTTCACCCGACATATAGAAACAGCGTTCTAGAGCATCGGTAGACAGCTCAAAGTGTGACTCATCACTACAAAACTCCAACCACTGTGTATCACAAATTTGAGTCAGTCTATTATGTTCTTTGTGGACAGCAATGGTTTCTTTCATGAAAACCTAGCTTCCTTCAGCCTTCCTGAAATTGTTATTATCAAACTACAGGACAAAGTCAGTTGACTTTATTTTCCTATGTAACAAGAACAATATGTAAAATCAGCATTTCACTACCAAGATTTGAACTCGCAATCAAGTGATTTCTAGCCTGCTGTGTTACCACCTGCGCTAAACTGACAAGTCGTACATACCTCCAAAATCTATAGTAGAATTACGCAAGAAAGTAGAAGTAGGAGCAGAGTTTGACTCTGGAGCAGCCAGTGTTGTTCTTGAATCAAGGTGATTTTTTGAATATCTGAATTGTGCCAATTATGTTAGTGTATTTACAATAATTCAGAACAGTCATTTTCAGCCTTCTGTCATCTCGGCTTGTTGTCACTTTAGGTCTTCCAGAACCTGCTTTCCGTGCCACAGAACCTGTCACTTGAAAAGTGGGGCCAATTCTCTTAATTGTAGACAAGGGAATCTGGATATCCTCAGAGTTTAAAAGTTTCTGAATATCTGGATAAAACTTTCCTGTTTGACAAAGGCCAGCTATGCAGATTTTGACTTCAACAGTTGCATGAAATTTAGACTTTTTTGGAAGACATTTTGACACAATTATGCTGGTGTAACTCTCTAGGAATATATAGACAAAAAACAGTGAACTACGAAACAACTCCCCCCTCAATTTTAAGTACGTTCAGAATAATAATATTATAACGATATGTATAGATGACAGATGGCTGATTTTTTGTTGTCACCTGGGTTAGGATTTAGGCAAAAAAAGACTATCAATAATTTCAAATATGCTTACACACAAACTTTGCACTTTTTTTGTATATCATTGTCACATATTTTGCCTGTATTCAATAAAACAAAAGAGTAATTGCACAAAATATGATGGAAAGTACTTGGCTCATTTTTTTTGCCCAGAAATGTATATCTTCCTGTAGAGTTCAACTGGTTTTTTCACATTCTCTTACTTAAAGATTTAATAGTTCACTAAATAAATGTTTACATCTTATCAATTTCATCAGGTTTTATTAAAAAGTGACTGAACTCGTTTAAGTGGAAGAGTCCATTGTTTCAAATGGTGGGTAGGAGATTTTTATCAGCAAAATTGTTACCTTTAAGTGGAAGAGTCCATTGTTATGGACAGAGAAACAAACAAAAAGGTCACACTGTTCATTATATAGATAGATTGTCTTCAATATGTGGATAACAGGATCCAACTGAATATCTCACTCTATAAAATTTGGAACTTCACACATTTCAAACCTCTAGTTTAATTCCCAATTGTTCAGGATCAAAGCGTGTGTGTGGTGACGGTTGAGTTTTTATTATTATTGCAGTCTTCTGTTGTAATTATATGAGGGATAACAATTACCTTCCTTAAATATTATATACCATGATTATAGTAATTACGGTATTGTATATTTTGCAAATGCATTATTTAGGTAACCACAATAATTCAGATGAGTTAAGACAAAACTAAACCATAAGATTAAAAAGAAAAAAATTGTGGATAATTCTTGTGAAATATTGCAGATTTTACAAGTAAATGGCTTGTGGGATCTCGGATCAGTCAATACAGAGGAAGCCATTTATTATAATCATGGATAATGTTATAGTAGAATTATGCAAGGAAGTAGGAGCAGAGTTTGACACTGGAGCAACCAGGCTTGTTCTTGAAAGCAGTTAATTTTTTGAATTTTGAAAGTATTAATTAATAACTAATTGTTATCAAAATCATTCTGTCCGAAACAATTTATTTAAAATGAATTAAAAAAATCATTAGAATTTTTTCAACAATGTTAGGTTATTTTTAACAACGAATTTAAATTGTTTCAATTTTTATATCCTTTGCTTAATGTTATTAGCTGGTTATTGTTACTTAAAGACTCTATCCCAAAGTGATCGCAATTAGAAGCTTTGTATATCAAAATATGTATTCTTTATTTCCTGCTTAACCCTTTCTACTCTTGTGAGCACAGTTTAAAATACCAAGTTAACTGCCCTAGATCCTATTGAGACAAATCTATAATACTTAGGCATGTAAGTGAATTAATGCTGCCTTTGGGCAAAGAAGAACTCCCATAACAATTGCTCGGCCAGGGATTGGCCCTTGGGACTACTTCTCTACTGCATTAAGGCTTGAATGTTCACCAGTACCCTTTGCTGCAACCTTTCAAATTGGTATCAAGTGTCAAGTGAGTGATGGTTAACAAGCTAACATTGCAGAGTATTGCTAATCTAGGGAGGGTGTTTCATACCCACAGGATACTGCAGTAAGAGCCTGACTCATGGCTGAAATAGTTGTGTATTGCCTACCAGTGGTTAATGTTTGAGCCCAAGCAAAAAAAAAAAAAACAAGATTTTGGATGCAGATTTTCAAAGCAGGCTTCTAATTTCTCCTAGTTTGTCCTTGTGTCCGATTAAACTAAACTTAGTTTTTACAGAACGTTAATTGGAGTCTAGTGCCCCATTCTTTGATTTCTCTTATTTTTCGTAGGGAAACCTTTTTGGAGTATTACCCAAAATCAATTTGTGTTAAATGATATCTCACCCCACCCCAGACTTAAAAGTAAACAAAAACAAGCTAATTGCTTTTGAAATGAAGAATACATTTCTCTCAAGGTCAACAATTAATAAAAGACTTCAAAAAGCCATACATGCTGTAATAAGAATTGCACATATACAAAATTAATAAAAAGGATTGAAGAACTGATGCATTTCATTCAGAATATCTCAGCACCATTTTTCCAAAACCGACGGTTGTTTCATTTTTCTTTTTTTTATAAAACAGCTACCATTAGCAATTATGATAATTCCCCTATCATAACGGTGCAATGCAAAGCTATAAAGAGCACTTAAACACGTTATTTTCAACACTCAAATTGATTTCCAATATTTTTGTACATTTCCATGGACACAGTAGTTAACATTTGAAAGTAAGCGGTTTTAAATTTAGCTGTAAAATAAGAAATCATAAATTAAAATATTTGCACTTACCTAAATTAATATTACATTCTGAAAAAATAAAGATACTGCAGAGAATTATGGCGACAAAGTATTAAATGATTTAATCAAATGGCTGTAGTCACATTCAATGTACGCATCATAAGGAACATATATGTATGAAAATTATGTTTGAAATCTTGTGTGTCCCAAAGTAAACTTTATCTGCAAATCTTTTAGCCTTCATTACCCCATTTCCATTTTTACCCCATTTGGGGTAATTTGTCCCTGTTACCGATTTTGGGCTAAACATTGCACTACAGTAGGTGCCAATTATCTATATAAGTAGTAGATATTTACTAAGTATCATTTAGTCTGGCAAAAATAGTAGAGGATTCAGTGAGGACCAAACTCATGAGCAGCCTGTGAGAGTTGCTGGTTAACTATGGCTTTACAGCAGGCAAGCTATTATAACAAGATAAGGCGTCAGATGGAATGAGAATGATGGAATATGATGTGGCCTCTAATCAGTCGTGGGTGAAATTAAGACTGTGTTCTTGTCAGGGTCTCTGATGAATGAGAAGACTAATTAAGAGGGACAGGACAAAGACAAGGGGAATGCAATTTATTTGGGCAGACCAGCCCAAAGAAGAGATGAGAGGAGTGACAAATATGTCTACCCATGGCTAAGCTTGTAATTCTCGTGCCGCCTTACGGTTTTCCCAATTATCGTTTCATATTTTTGAAAATAAGGTGTCTCGCTCAGTCGACACAGAATAAGCAAGAGATATTTTCTATACACCATATTTGCCTTTTTCCAACTGGGTATAGGATGAGTTACATCTGTGATTTTGCGTTGTGGATTTTTTTGTCCTTTTTCTCGGCTGTACATGAACCCCTGGAATTTGACTTCAGAAGACTCAATACCATTTGATCCGGTTCATGCAATAATGTGGTAACGTAACACTATAATAAAATGGATGAAAGGCTCATGTCATCCTAGATAAATCAACATAGGAGTGATTGTTCAAATTTAGTCATATCAGAGCATGGCATTTAACCATATGCGACAAGGATATTTTTGTATGATGTATCAGTGAAATATCTTGTCAGCCACTCCAAGACAGTCACTGCTTTCACTGCCTTCATCACCATCTATAGATTATCTTGAATTACTATCAAATTTACTACCAGAGTAAGAAGACCTTGGATAAGAAATTTCTTGTGAAATATCTCGTCAACTGCTTCAGGACAATCACTTCTTCATCAGCATCTACAAAATATCTTGAATCACTATCTGGTTCACTGCTAGAGTTAGAAAACTCAGGACAAATAAATTTCTTGCAAGATATCTTGTCAGCCACCCCCAAGTAGTTAAAGTGGTCCTAGTAGTAGTAGTAGTAAGATATACAGGGTGAGCATAAAGTCTTTCCCTGATTTCAAACATATAGACATCATTTTGATGGTGGTTGCAGCACAACTTATACACAAACAAAAAATGAAAATTCTATTAATTAGTCTACGTAATGCCACAACATTCAGGTTTCTATCTAGCATATTTTTCAAGATATGATTGTACATAATTAGGGAAGGATTATAGACTTCATGGTCATCCCGTATAATACTTGGTAGGAATAATGATAGTTATTATATTAGTTTATTGAAATAACAGATTCAAGTAGCTGCTGTTAAATCATCAAAGTTCCACATGGATAAATCTACATGGCTCCTTGCAATGGTTTAAGCCTGCAGACACTAATTTACAGTATTATGAATGAGACATGATTTAATTACTACTTTCATTCAACTTTTACTGTTTGTATTTATTGTGCTGTAATTGTCCATTTCATTGTAGTTAGCTTCTTTTATCTCTTTATATATTAGGTTGTTACACATGAAATGTTGTTTTTTTCAATCATATAACTACAATTGAATTGTACCTGTGTATGCACCGTGATTACTCAACAACTGGCCATTGTACGAAGTTGACATTCACCAGATATATTAATCAGCACACAAGGCAGTGAAGCGTTGAGTCTTTTGGATCAGTGGTTCTTGAGAAATCTAATGAAAATAAATAAAAAATTGAAGATTATAGATCTTTCTTCATAGTTTCTATAAATTATCTCTCTTGACTTCCGCTCTTTATCTAAATTTAGGTCTATAGAATCCAGAACAACATACATAGAGTGGATACTGATGTTCATTGCTCAAAATGCCCTGATAAGAAAATGCTGACTTCATCTATGTGCAGTAAAACCAGAGGACACCGCCATAAACTACAAATTCAGACCTCCACTGGTGTTAGAAAAAATTTCCTCTCAGCAAGAGTGGCAAACGCAGGGAACAGCCTAAGTGAAAAGAGGGTCACATCTGAGAATATCAATATTTAAAAAATAATCTTGATTCTGATATCGGACATACCAAATATAACTACCATTTTTCTTATTAGTTTTAACTGCTGCCAAAAAAGATCCTATTTCAAGGATATAAAATATCTAAATTGGCAACACTGAAGAGAAGTAATCAAAATACTTCGAAGCTGTAGTTTTGTATGAGGGTCGTAAAATTATTGTTACATGACAATTATGGCCGGCTGCTGCACACACCATAAAGTCCGGTCCCTTCCAAACATGCACCTTTGGAATGGGCACGGCCCTAGTAGAGAATAATGCTAACAAGTCAAACTCTGCTCCTACTTCTTTGTATAATTCTACTATAAATTTTGGAGGCATGTAAGATTTGTCAGGTGGTAACATACCAGGCTAGTGATCACTAGGTCATGAGTTTAAATCACGGAAGGGAAATGGGGATTTAATATATCGGTTTACTCCCATATTTTTGGTGAGGATTGTCCTTGTTCTTGTTACATAGGAAAGTAAAGTCAACATTGACTTTGTTCTGGAGTTTGACAGAAGTGAAAGATTTACAAATGGAATTTCACTTTTTTGCAGATTCATTTTAAATAGAGATTTAACCCTTATAGCACTGCCAGGCCGATATATATCGGACACAATAATGTAGCCAAAAACATTACATGGGTGATATATCGGCCTAAAAAGAGCAGCCGGACCAGCTTAAAAACTGAAGAAACCTTTGGTGACAGTAATGTTTTTGTAATATAGTCAAAAAAGCCATAGCGCTAAAAGTGTTAATTTGTTATTGGGGTTTTTAGAGCCCTTAACAAGCAATAGTGTCCCAAGAAGTTAGACTAATTTTCATTTTAGCGGATTGTTGGAAATAAAAAAGGTTATTGCTTCAAATGGGGGAAATTTTGATTAAATATTTAATGTTTTTTGTTGTTTCTATCATCCTCCATCTTACTATTCAAGAAATGACATTTTATATGTAAAAACCTAATACTTATATGCAGGTTCTTGAAGCATGAAATCTTTTTCTGTTCGTCTGCGCCGTAATGACTAATTACATCTGCTTAATGATATTTACTTGTGTAGGCGTTGCATTTCTAATTGCTTTGTAATTAAACAGAAATTAATGACTAACAATTGATTAATGAAAAGAGACAAGAAGAAAAACAGAAACCGGAAAGATTTTTTTTTTATGTATTTATTTGGACTAACATCCTCATCTTTAGTAGTTTTTCTTATCACAATATTTTTGGCAAGCACAATTTTTTTTTGTTCTTGATAGAGGTGTTTACAATCCAAAGTCTCTCAATAAATCTGATACAGGTATCGCCCCTCCCCCCACTTTTCGAAAGTTCGCCTTTTGCCACTTTTCCGAAAAAATACAAAACGGGAAAATAGCGTATAGCTTTCATTTTACAGCGAGTTGTTAAAGATGCAGTGCGTATCCTCTTCCTCTCTCTCTCCTACAACCCAGTCTCCTGTAACTCCCACCACCTCAACCTCCGATGACTCAGCCTCACATACCATCATCGGCATCGTTGGGTCTGGGAACGCTCAGAATTTTTCTCATATAAATAACTGGTAATTGCTTCTTCACTTTATGCCATTTTGGCTTACCAAAGGTTTTTATAGGAACGCTCTACTTTCAAATAGCGGGGGAAACCTGTATTTCAAATATAAGTAATTTTTTATTTAAATAGTGGATCTATTCGACATACATAAATGGGATGGTCAGTTTGGTCATTATTTAACCCTTTCAAGGCTGTATGAAACTTTAAAGCAAATGACCATCAAGATTGGCTTATGGCCAAGTCATACTTAAAGCACCAATTCTCATCTGATCACTAAAGTTAGTGCCAAACATTGATCAGTACTTAGACAGGTGACCACCTAGGGACACCAGCTACTTTAAGCACAGCTGATGACACAATCTGTGGATAGTCACAGTAAAAGGGTTAAATAAAAAAAAACCTACCTCCCAAAGTATGTTCTACGGAAAATGCAAGAAACAATTGTGGTTATCATTCAATACTGGTGAGATTTTATAAATATGCAAATTAGATTGATTGTATTAAGAATAGTTTGTGAAAGACTTCTTGATGAATTGGAAGAAGAAGTACCACAAGGACTGTTGTCCCCTTGCCGTTGTCGGCCGCAGTGCTTTGCCTTGTTGGCGTGCAAAAAAAAAAGAAAAGGAAAAAAAAAAAAGAAGGTCCCTGCCACTCGGCTGACAACTATGAAATAATATGGCAGTCAACAGGGCCTAGTGGGAAAAGTGCATCAGGAAAATGCTGACGGTTGACTGCAATGGCCAAGCTGATGATGACAACAATGATAATATGAAAGACTTGCCCAAAGTCTAGTTGCCTGTCTTGGACTGGGAATGGAATCATTTCAAATTATGTGGCCAATGAAACATTTCTATTGAATAAGAATCTGCTTCTAATATTTCCACCATATGGTTATTGGGGTAAGTGCATAGATTGATTGCATAGAGTAGAAAGTGTGAAAAACTTGCTCAAGGCTTAAATGGAAATGTTGAGATTTGGTCTTAAGATGAACCATTCTACAGAATAAAAGAACAAATATCTGTAAGAGCTGAATTTTTTAACCCATTGCACCTGTTCAAAGGGAGTTGACTCTGTGAGATCAAATTCATATCAATTCAGAATAGAGTACGAATGGATTAATTGTTAGAGCTATTATTATTGGAATGATTAGTAAAGATAGTCATATTTTCGGTTTTCCCAGAAAACAACAGCATACTCACTTCTACATTTTATTTACATCATACAAAACTCTTGCTTGAACTCTGAATGTGAGTTTGCAACATTTTGGATATTATTTTCACTTGTTTTTGAAAGATTTGGTGTAAAAGATTCAAAGAACTTTTCTTTCCTAACTACAAAATAGCCGTCAAAGATCTAAAATCAGTGCAAAGAAGAGCAAAGAGATAACAGAATTACAATTTTAACAGTGATATAACAGACGGTAACATGATTTAACAGTGATATAACAGACGGTAACATGAAGACTTTCAGAGATTTCTCTGAGAGATTTGCATGCTCTAGTATGTTTGGTACAATGGGTTAATTTCAAGATTTGTAGCCCTCAAAGGACATGTGAATAGCTTAATGCTTACAATCCTGGCGAGTGGCACTGGTAAAATGTTTTTATTCTCTATAAGCAGGAGTTAGAATAAATGCCCTTGGGGAAGGCATGAACCCTGAACTTCTTGCTTATACAAGTATACTCAATGAAGCCAATATTCTGGTCCTCTAGAAGCTCTAACATGTAGTACAGTGGTTAGCATGTTGGTCTTGTAGACTTTTTT
>VCCN01006457.1:1499605-1513669 GCA_006491835.1 Architeuthis dux | reverse complement strand
ATCTTAAAAATATCTAAAAATTGATTGTGTGTAATTATATTAAGTTGATGTAACGGTTTCCAGCATTCTTTACAAAATCTTTTATTCATAGCTTCATTAGTCAGTCACCAAGTATTTTCCCCTGGTTTTCTATGACCGTACATCAGCTTTCAGTCAAATTGTATATTTTGTCATAAAAGAATGATTTTGCTTCTGATTAGCTGAATTCTTTGAAGATTCATTCAATATCTTGAACTTGTTGGAACAACAGACCAGACAAGGAGTGTTGTATGGAGTGAAACAAGTGATAACACTGTGCAACCTTTTTTTCACTTTCTTTTGTTCCTGGGTAATAAGTGTTATTTTCTGATTGATTAGGTCTAAAAAGTATAGAAAATGTCAATTATTCCCTTCAAACTTAGCTTTAGTGACCAGAATGTTAATAATTTGAATTCTATTTATTTTCAAACAGGCAAATCATCACATTTTCAATCATATAAAGTAAGAGAAACAACTACATATGAATATCATTGTCCTGGCCACAAAAGCAAAGTTTGAATGGAATAATAGCTATATCCTATACTTTTTACACATAAGCAATCAGAAAATAACACTCACTACCCAGAAACAAAAAATTGCGTTGCACAGTGTAATCTGAAGGTGACAGATCTAAATTGTATGCCTCATGAGGAAGAACTTCCCATCCCAGCTCCATGATTGTTTATCTCACTGCATTTGCATTGTCATGCAGTCCTTGCCAAGAAATAAGTCTTCTCTTCCAATGTGTCATTCAAACAAGCCAATTTCTCATTGTAGCATTGTTCAGTAACAGTTTGGTCAGGTTCAATTCAAAGTAAAGGATTTCCCTTAGACTCCCATCAAACACCAGAAGAACCCCCCCACCCCCAATAGATTCTATTTAGGTTGAGATGTTGAAGGCAACTCAAGATATAGCCATAATTGTCTTCATTTTGGATTCTCATAAATTCATTTTTAATCACCAATGACATGTCTTGTGTAAAAATGATATTTTTCTGTGCTGAGAAAGAAGAGAAAGGCGAGTGTTTAAACATAGACTGATGGCCTGAGTAGTTGTGATGAAAATCAACTAAAATTATGATGAAAGAAAATACTAGTTATAAATCTTTATTATAATTCACCAAATGTCTGTCTGTCTGTACGTGACAGCCTACCATAAAAACTACTCGATATAATTTCATGAAATTTTCTGAGGGTACTCCTGGGAGCCCTAGGCAGGTTTTTAGCATGTTAGATTTTGAAAATCACCTCCTAAAATATGTTTGAGGTAGGGGGGATTCGATTTCCAGTTCAAACTCATTCTAAAATGGTCACTTTTTTTGTGGCCACTAAGCTAATGATTGAAATTTAGCATAACTCCTAGAGAGGGGGTCATGTTTTAATCTCTCTGGCCCTCTCTAAGAACGTGAGCTCTTACACTCCCGCTCTCTATCAAAGATATGAATATGTAAAGAGTCGACTCCCCACCTCTCTATCACATACAGTATATACATATACAGTCGCCGTATTTTGGATGTCGGCTCTTACTCTCCTCCTGTAAGAGATGTGTTTATTGCACATATCGTAAAAAAAAATCAGTTTAAAAAAAGATTTAAATTAAACAATATCTGATTTCCATCTATCTGCCTATCTATTTTGGCAATCCTGACGTTTCCTGTTTCCAAATGGCCGCTGCAGAATTGAGCGAGTTGTCTGCTGCTGCTGATGGTGAATTTAAAGTCAAAGAAGCAGATGACAATTTCAACATTTTCCCACTTTCTGAAATGAAAATGGCTGAAGGATGTATACCTAAACATGGTAGTCCTAAGCCTGCTGCGCTTGCATATATTGTACCAATGCAAGTCAATAGAAATTTGTAACCTGAACTGGACATTAATATCAGGGATTTGGCCAACAACACACTGCAATGCGCTGACTGTAACATACAAATGTCAGTGCAGAGCAGGAATAAGACCGGACTACATTGATGGTTATGCATGGGCATGCTGTCTGTGTAAAACACACAGGAACCTGAAGATTGGTTCTTTTTTCTACAAATCCCACCTAAAAGTAATACAGTTGCTGGACAGCATATACTGGTGGTCTACTGGTATGAGGCAATATCGTGTGGTTAAAGAGACTGATGTCAGACAAAGTATATTAACTGTCAAAACTTTATACGCAATATTTGCGCATGGTATATCATCGATAACCCTATTGAATTGGACCAAATACAATGGTCAAGATCAATGAGAGCAAATTCATGCATGCAAAATATCACAGAGGCAATCATCTAAATGGTCAATGGGTCCTTGGCATGGTTGAACACAAAAGTGATCGCTGTGTTATGATACCTGTCGAGGACAGATCAGCCAGGGTTACTACTACCATTGATTCATCAGTATGTCTTGCCAGGGACAAGGATACTGACTGGTCAGTTATAACCAACTACCCAATAACTTTACAGTGAACCCTTCCAGCATTTTGCAGATCAAAATGATCCAACAATCCACACAAACCTGGAAGGTTCTTGGGCCCATGTGAAGGCAATATTTTGTAGCAAGCATGGTACCTCAGACCAATTATTTATTTTGTATCTACAAGAGTTTATCTAGAGAAAAAACACAAAGAAAACAAGTTTGAAAATATTCTATACTGGATTTCACATTATTACCCTAACCCTAAAAATAGCAATCCCAACCCTAACCCTAAACCCTAAAAATAGCAGCTCTAACCCTAAGAATCCTAACACTAGAAATACTAACCCTAACCCTTACGCTAAAACATTAACCCTAACTTATCCTTTGTTCATTTGTATTTATCAAGCTTTTGCTTGAATAAAAAAAAAACATTAGTCTCTTGAACCACATAAAATTTCCCAATATCAATAGTCCATTTGAAAAAGAAAAAAAAAATGAAAATCCTGTTGTGGAATCTTCTCGTCTCTTTCTTTGATTTCAAATTTGCCATCAGCAGCAGCAGCAGACGCGGATGACTCGGTCGATTCCACTATCAGCAGCAGCTAAAGAGGCGGCCATTTGGAAACAGGAAAGGTAATAATGGTCTCTATTTTATTAATTTGCCAAAAAAAAATTAATAGCGAGTCAGAGTCACCGAGTATAAAAATAAAACATTTATCACTTTTTTTTCTATGAAAGTTTATGATTGTGAAGTTGTAAACTGATATTTCTGTACGCATAGGGAACGGAAGGTGGTCCTGATTGTAAATTGTTAAATTTTACACCCATGTTCACTCGATGTTAAAAACGGTGCACAAATAAAAAGAAATAAAAGAATTAATGAAAGAAAAGCAGAAGTAAATACATTCCCCGTTTTCAATTTTAAGTGTTAAAATGATTGTATTCTGCACTATGTAGTAGGGTTGCCAACTTGAATGTGAAAAAATAAGGGACACTTTACCAGCGGTCCCATGCACAGGGGACAGAAATGAAGCCAAGCACGTGAAAACATGTGTGCAAATCGCGTCCCGTGTTAATTCAGTAAGGGACAGCGCATTTTACTTTTCAATACGGGACTATCCTGTATTATACGGGATGATCCCGTATTATATGGGACGGGTGGCAACCCTACTATGTAGGGAAGGTGGTCCTGATTGAAAATTGTAATGTTTCACACCCCTGCTCATTTGATGTTAAAAACAAGGCACAAATAAACAAAAATATAAGTGAATTAATGAAATGAAAACAATTAAAAATGAAAATGGAAATGCTCTGTCGCCACATAGTTTTCACTGACAGCACTAAATTAAATTCATAAGAACTTTTGTCTTTGTCAATTGAAAAAGGCGCATTCCGATAGGGCGAGAGAGAAATAGAGAAAGAGAGATTTTAACTTTATTCTTAACTTTAAATTTAAACAAAATTTAACAAAACTTTGAACGTATTTAAAACAAACACACAATGTCAACCAGTGTTGCCACCTCAAAAAAGATTTTCATGATAGTTTGACTGCCAAAAAGTGCTAAATTTTTTTTAATAGCCAAAAATGGCCAAAAACCACCAAAAAGACACTAAAAATAGTCAGAAATAGCCAGAAAATGGCCATAATGTTTTAGATGCAAACACGCTAATTTAGCGTTTTATGCACTGACAAAACCATAAACGTGCTGAATCTAGAGTGAAACGTGCTAAATTGGCAACACGGATGGCAACGTCTATGCATCAATTTAACATTTCTAAAATCAGCCCCCACCACCTTCTTCTAACATTGTAAAAAAAGAGTGGTGTTATTTCATTATTTTAAAATAAATTAAATTAAACACTATCTCATTTCCATCTATCTATTTTATTAATCCTTATTTTTCCCAGCAATTCATCCCTCCCATTAGGGCTGGTATTTCAGCTAGTTAATAATAATATACTATTTTAGCCCCAGATAAATCAAAGTTAATAAGCAGCACAGCATTACAAGTATTGAAGTGTAGACTTGTCATTTTCCAGTCTGCTTGTCTCACCACTGAGCCAATGCCAAGTGTACTTCATACTGACAGGGTCCAACATTCCTGAATCCTGCAGTGGTGATTCTTTTCATTGATTAATTGTATTAATTTAATGTCAATGGCAACCATTTGTTAAATCGGGAAATGGGCCAACTGTCTTTTTTTTTCTTTCCTGCAGCAACTAGAAATAGAAGATTTCAGCCAAGAAAAGACGATCTGATAACCCAGTTTACAACAAGAAATGGTCAATAATACTGGCTGATCATAAAGTCTATCCCTGATTTCAAACATCTACCATAGTTTTTAAGATATGATTGTACATAATCAGGGAAGGATCTTATGCTCAACCTGTATATACGTTTTATTGATTATGGCTACACTGATAGCCACTGAACTGGAATATTTTACAAGTACACAAATGCATATAATGTTATTTAGAGTGTGAAAGAGAATTGCAACAAGTGAGGATGGTCAAAATTAAGATCAGCTAGTTGATAATCTTAGCAGTTTGCAAATTTTGGATTTTACAAGTATTTCAAACAGGTCTGGTTAGTCACTCAATAGAAACTGTCATGTAACCAACATCTTTTGGATGCAAGCTCTGTTGGGGGTGATCAATTAAAAAATTGGGAAAAGGGGTGAACAATGAATAGGTTACTTCTCTCATGTTTTGTTGTGCAATGATCATTAAAACAGTCTGAATGTTCAAAAAACAAGCGTGAATGCTGCTGGACACAAACTAAGGACAATTTAGAATTTAAACTTACATTGCAAATTGAACCCCCACTAAAAACCTATTTCGGGGGTGGGGTTAAAATAAAAATAAAATGACGGTTTTTTTTTTTAGACATAACAAGGAGTAAATGTTTAAATTTTCAGCCCTGTAGCTCAATTAGTGCATGTGATGCATACATAGCCAGCCAGACCAACTTAAAAACTGAAGAAACCTATATTGACAGTTTTGGTGACAGTTTCGGTTGACGGTTTCTAATATTTCAAATACAGCATAAAAGAGTTGAAAAATGGAGTAAGTATAAATTAGAAATTTAACAGCCACAAAATCAAAAGACAACATATTTAAATCCTTACAAACAACGAAGAGCACTCCATTTCACTCTCAAAATTACTTATAAAAGTGAAAACACAAATTATCTTCAATTATGTTCTGAAGATGATGTGAATAAACACTGGAATATCAACAAAATCAATATGCTTTTTGTTTAAAAAATTCAGGCATTAAGAACCTCAATAAGTTAATCTTGAAAGGGCTAAACAAAACCTGCAAGTATGTATTTTTATTGAAATAGTTCTTTGGATGATTGAATTTCGGCTGATCCATTCTTCGGCCTTCTTCAGGTATAATATCCGAATGTGATGGGGTAAACAAGTTTTTTAATTTCAAAGGAGGTAACCCTTATAATGTATGATTCAGATGTTTCTTTGTCCTTGTGAACGTGTGAACAACTGTGTTTACGTCATCCCCTGTAAATGTGAAATAATCTACAGGGAAGAAACAGGGAATGAGTCAGACTTGGGGAACACAAAAAAGCCATAACCCAGGGCGAGATAGAAAAATCTGCAATGTCTGACCACATCTAGAGAGAGAAAGGAGACCACTTTCCTCTCTGGGAGGAAGTCTAGATTATTGACAGAGAACACTGTTGGAAACAGAGAAAAGTCAAAGAGGCAGCACATATCAACATGTCGACAGAATGCATTAGTCAGACAAGTGCGGAGTTCAACCCGATGTGGCTTCCGCTGCTCAACAGACCCAAACCCGACGAGACAAGGACAAAGAAACACCCGAATCCTACGTTATACGGGTTACCTCCTTTGAAATTAAAAAACTTCTGTTTACACCATTTCACTCGGATATTACACCTGAAGATGGCCGAAGAATGGATCGGCTGAAACATCGTTTTAACAGCACAAGCAACAAGAAGGAGTTTAATCGTCTGAAGAACTATTTGAATGTTAATGACCCTTCTCAAAACTGTAGAAAATAACTATTTGAATGTTAATGACCCTTCTCAAAACTATAGAAAATATGTATTTTTAATTTTAAATATACAAATTTATCTACCTATTGAGTATTCATTAAATGTTTGCAGTAAAGTGCAGATATTCTTGAGTAGGTGGTTCCAACTTTTGGCTTTGCCACAGAATATTTTCGTTCCCAAGTGAATTTGGCAAAACCTAATCTTTTTGATCTTTGGAGATTTCCATCTCTAGCTCAAAGAGTTGGAAGCAAATAGATACGAGAGACACAAGAAAGAGTTGGAATGAAGAAAAATAAGCTGCGTTTGGCAAAGATAAGATAACAATAATTGTTATTGAACATGAATGTACTTTCAGTTTTGGTTGTAAATCTTGTCTGGAAAGTACAGATCGATTAAGAAAAAGAAGAAACTACTTTTATTATGGCCTAGTGCAGTGGTTCCCAAACTTTTCAGAAATAAATCAGAAAATACTGAATTTTTGCATTTACTTTCATGTGTCTCTGCCTATTGTTTGTTATATCATCTCTTTCACAATGTTTAGTAATGTATCATCACTTTCACAATGTTTAGTAATGTATCATCACTTTCAGAATGTTTAGTAATGTAACATCACTTTCACAATGTTTAGTAATGTTTCATCACTTTCACAATGTTTAGTAATGTATCACTTTCACAATGTTTAGTTTTCCAATTTTTTAATTGATCACCCCCAATGCGGTATGCTGCCAAAATATGTTGGTCACGTGACAGTTTCTACTGAGTGACCAACCAGACTGGTTAATTATTGTTTTTAATCTTAATTTTTAAAAGTATAAAAGCAAAAAATATCTTTACTCACTTATTAGGTTAATTACTAATGTTTTATATAAACTCCAGAAATTTAGATGTTTACAAATCTAAAAAGAAAACTAGCATTCTAAGGGAAATTATGAATCACAACCATCCATATATCCTGTGATCAATTAAAAAGTTGGAAAAAGGTGTGATCAATGAATATGTTACCTCTCTTGTCTTTTGTTGGGCTTTGATAACTAAAAACGGTCTGAATTTTCAAAAAAACAGCAGTCACAAACTAGTGCCCAATTTAGCATAAACTTACATTGCATATTGAACCCCCATCTAAAAAAACTATTTAAGGGGGCAATTTAAAAAAAAAAGAAAAGAAGATTTTCCCTACTCATTGATGGGAGTGTGTGTTTAAAATTTCAAGTTTCTACTATGAACGGTTAGGGCTGGGCGAAGTCTGGATACATAGATGCATATAAATGTTTGAACACATGAATAACCTAAACCCAACAATAAACCAGTGGTAGCAGTGATTAAGAATTGTTGATTTTAAGTAGTGAACACTAATTTAAAAACTTTACTTTTCATATAGATCATCTTTTGATGTATCTATACACATCATCAGTGATGTCCTAGGGTCACTGTGTGTTTCACGTCTTTGTTGATCAAGCCTTGGCTTGTGTCCAGATAGCACCACCCCACCCACGGCACTCTTCTTCTGATCCACAGCCACCTTGAAGCAACTTCTTGGTGGTCAACTTGATCGCCCTTCACCTACTGGTGATGCCCAGAATGTTGCAGGCCAGAGGGATTGACCTGCAAATCCCTGTCCCAATGGGCTTGCACCTCACTTGCCACCTGTTACTTCGGCATTCGTCCACTAGCTCAGCATACTTTGTCCTCTTCTTCTCTTAACTCTTAAAGAAAATAGAATGTCAATTTCAAAGGAAATAACTTTTGATTGAAATTATCTCCCTTTGTTCATTTTATTAATTTAAAAAAATTTTTCTATTCAATTCACAGAAGAGTTCCATTACAAGCGGTTTCAAGCGGCTTATGAATTTAAGAGTTAAAATCAATACCATAAAGTTTCTAGGCACTGGGGGTTCTAAAAGTTACCCAGATTTCAAATGTCATTAGTTCAGCTCTTTGAAAATGTCAAACTTATTGTTGATGCTACAGTTGTACCATAAAAATATCTTTCCTGTGTTATAATTATAAATATGTTTTTCGCCATTTATTACCTGATTATAAGTAAATTAATAATGGAAGCAAAGTAATATCTGTAAGCAACGTTCCATTATTAATTGATTTATGTTCATTTAATAAATGGCCATAGATATATAATTCATATTGATTACACATAATTAACCTCACCCTTCATTTAATATTGATACAGACCAGGCTGAACTACAGACCAGGCTGAACTACTAGCAACTGATTTGTATTCCAGACTAATAAAACAAAATGGAAGAGTTCATATGTCTGCATCTGATAATTAGTTTGATATTTGTTTGTGTCTGTGAGTTCATTTCTCAGACTCAGTTGCTCCCATGTCTTGCAACACATTGGGAAATGATTGTGCCTCCATTTCTTGAACAATCCATTGAAACCCAATCATTGTTTCTGTATAATTGTGGGTTTTATGAGGCCAGGGTGCTAGCCTGGTGCCAAGATTTTTATAACTGAAGCAATCGTGAGAGCAAAACGAAGAGGTTGAAGACAGGTCTGTTTTAATTTTTAGCTCTAATTTGCAATCTGTTCTATGGTAACTGATGGGACAATTTTTTAAGACTGTTCATAGTTTATTTTTTACTTCTACTAGTAAATATCCTTTGAGATTTTAACATTTTTAACATTTTATTTAAGTGTGAAAAAAGTATACAATTTGTATATACAAGCATACATCATAACAATCATATTTACATAATATCTAGGGCTTTAAACCGTTGCGGTGGTGTGATAAACATCATAATTCTTCTTAAAATCATTTACATCTATTGATAGCACTACATATTCCGGTAATCTATTCCAAAGTTCTTCCATTCTATTGCTAAAAAAGAATTTTCTGATATTCAATCTACTTCTATTTGCTTCTACCGTATATGTGTGGCCTCTCAGTCCCTTGTACCCTCTTCTAGTAAAAAATACATCAGGGTTTACTACTTCTAAATCATGCATAATCTTAAACATTTCTATTAAGTCTCCCCGATCCCTCCTATTTTCTAACGATGTTAACCCTAGCACTTTTAGCCTATCCTCATAACTCATACTTTTTACTTCCGGTACTAACTTAGTTGCTTGTCTCTGGACTTTTTCTAAAAGATTTTTATCTCTTTACAAGTACCAGGCCTGTGCACAGTACTCTAGGTGTGGATGGACATAAGTCTTATATAGTATAAGGAACAAGTCCTGGTCTAACAGTGTGATGGGACGATTGGGCACTGATGTTTTGGCATGGCTGTTTGGATGCCAACTGATTTAGCTCCATACTTTTGAGTGCTAGGAAAAAAAAAATGTTGACTGATTCATCATCATTCAAAGGAGAAACTTTAAAAAAGGTTAGGGTTAGGATTAACAAACAGCTCAACGAGGAGAGCTAGTTTTCTTATTTATAAATATGTGTACAGCAATACCTTGAATAGTGCGGTTTTGATTAGTGCGGTTTCTGATGTAGTAGGGTTAGGGTATTGCTGTACAAATTAATGTAACTAAGTATAAGCTGAAAAAGAAATCCACATTAAATTATAAGACCACGCCACAATGAACCGTGCAAAACCACCTGGCTCTTCCAGCATGTGTCGATGGCAGTTGTTCTCCATAATGACAGTGGGAACAGACAGAGTTGTCTGTTAAAAAAAAACCCAAAAAACTTTCTATTTTAATCATGACTTACTTAATATTTGATGTACTGATCCCCCTAAAAAGCTATACAACATGTAATTACGAGGAGATTTTATTTTCAATTGTGAAGTGTTCGCCTCCTAGGAAATAAGACCTTGAACAGTGTGGTATTGAACAGTACAGAATGTTTTGGAATGAATTAATCGCACTAATCACTATACCTCTATATCATCTCTCTAGCTCAATTTAAAATAGATATATTGCAATTTTGTTCCATTAAAACTGTCTATACACATAGATTTACAAATACTAAAAAAATGTTCTTAGGGCCAAAATAGGTTTGGCACCCAAACGGCCGCGCCAAAACACAGGCGTCCAAAACGTAGCAAACCCGCCTATAGTATACCCAAAGCTGTGTTCTGTGTCAGTGTGTTTACACAGTAATTTGAAAGGTTAACACAAGGTATTGTTAACTAAAATTCTTGTATTCATTTTGTAAAGACATTTAATTTGTTGGGAACCTGTATTTGCTCGGCGCAGGTGTGAATGACTGCTAAACGATCGGCCTAAATCCTAAATGTACATAAAGAAACAAGCGCTGTGCAGGGATCGGACCCACGTCCACCTTGGAAGCAACCTTATATGCATGTTCTGCTCTGCCGACTGAGCTAACGATGCTTTCATGGGAGGCAGGAATTCTTTTACTGTACACTTTGCCAGCCACTCTACTCACATGTTCGTATTTAGGCACAAATATGATGCGGTCCCCCTATTATTTGATTTCATACTGTCGACATAGGGGGACCACATTTATATTCATTTATTGTATTCATTGTATTCATTTTGTATTAAACTTGAAACAACTAAAAAACTTAGAAGTACACTGGTTGGCCTTGGGCTTTATTGTCATTAGATTGCATAAAATGGGTTTGGGTCATAAACCCGAATGGAAAAATATCTGATAAAGCTTATTTTCTTCCATTATATAGGAACAGAGTTAATTGTTCGGTTCAATATTTATTGAGATGTCATAAATTTAAATGAGGGGGGGGGGGTTCTTATGCAAAGCATAGAAACATTTTTTCATAAATAAATTCTGTAATCAAAGAGGAAATATTGTTAATAATTTATTAAATAAATTTGGGATTTGAACAGAAAAAAACACTTTGTAGAGACATTCCCCCTTTGTTAGAGTTGCCTACCCTAGATGGTGCGACAGACTTGTTGCTTATCATATTATTAGATTAGATTAGATTATTATTTTTTTGTAAGACATATTTATGAATAATATCTATAGTACAACAATGACGGTACCTTTCATTTTCTATTTTTTCCATGTGATGCTATTTAACAGAAGCTGAAATAGCTAAACTGACACTATATTAGACTAGCATTCCAAGGGAAATTATGAATCACCACCACCCATATATGCTGTGTTGGGCTGTGATCACTAAAAAAGGTCTGAATTTTCAAAAAACTCACAATCTAGTTACCAATTTAGCATGAACTTACATTGCACATTGAACCTCCCTCTAAAAACCTATTTAGGAAGGGAATTTTCAAAAAAGATTTTTCCCTACTCATTGAGTGTGTGTGCAAAATTTCAAGTTTCTACTATGAACAGTTATGGCTGGGCGAAGTCCGGATATATAGATAGATATGTAGATACATATAAATGTCAGAACACATTAATAACCTAAACCCAGCAATAAACCAGTGTTGTGGGTAGTGCTGATTAAAAAATAGAAGCATTGAAATAGTGTCAAAGTTGGTTACTAAATATTATTACCCATAATGAAGGCATGAATCTGAAAAAAATACAAGAATAAACATCCTCCAAAAAATACACACTGAGATCAGAGTTTGGATCCAACTTTCACAAAATTTCATTGAAATCCATTGAGAATTTTTGGAGATATTGTGTGGACAAACAGCAGTGAATACATAAATTCTTCCTTACCCCATGGCCTACACTTCCAGAAAATTTCATTGAAAATCATTAAGAACTTTTAGAGATATTGTGGACATATAGCTACGATGCAGGGGAGGTAACTGTAAAAACCTTTGGGTTTGCCCCAAATCTTGATCAATTGTTCCTTAATTCATGGCCCACTCTTCTACAAAATGTAATTGAAATTCATTGAGAACTTTTGGAGATATTGTGTGGACAAACATAAGTGAATACATATACCTTTTCCAACTTTGTTGGCAGAGGTAAATAACAATGACTTTAGAGGAGGTTTGAGTTTTGCCAGGTTATAAGCAGGGCTGTGGAGTCAGAGTTGGAGTCATGGAGTCAGAGTTGGAGTCATAAAAATTTCATTGACTGGAGTCAGAGTCAGTAAAAATATACTGATTCTGACTCCAACTCTGAGTAAATGTAAATTGTAACATTACTACTTGAAAACCTGCCGAATAGGTAAGTTTTCGAGCTACTTCCTGCGGAAGGCCTGCCTGAATGTAAATAAACCCTCTGCAAAACCTTAAAAAATTAACTGACAAATCATGGGTTGAAAGCACAAAAAATTAGTTTTTTTCCCATTTTTGAAAATGTGTAACCCTTGGTTATACAGATGTAAAAGGTAGTTAAACACAGTATTAAAGGTTTAAGAAAGTATATTTTTTAATAAAAAGTATAATTAAATAACAGCTGGAAATGAAAAATCTAGCCAATTTTAGCCATTTTAAAGCCAGAGGAGTCGGAGGTACCATAAATTGAATAGTCAGAGTCAGAGTCAGAGTCAGAGTCAGAGGTACCAGAAATTGAGGAGTCGGAGTTGGATGTTTTGTGTCCGACTCCACAGCCCTGGTTATAAGCTCATAGAAATATTAAAGCTTAGGCCAAGTAACATTTTTGGTGTACAAATGACTTTCTGAGGGTTACAGAATGTTACTAAAAGATATTTTTTTATTTCTACTAGCTGAAAACTCACTAGGGCGGGTTTCCAGCTAGTACCTGCAGAAGGCATAAATTAGACCTTATATCAATAACAGGCTTCCATATTTTTAATTTTTCAAAGCCTATGAAGTAAATAAACACACTACACCCGAAATTAGGTCATTTCGCTATGTAAAATATGTATTAAATGTATTTTAGTCTAACGTATTTTAAAATTATGAATGTCATTTTTTTGCTGACCAAAATAAAAATCTGTATTTTGCTTCTAGATTCACGGAACTCTTTGTAAATATAGTTTAAAACCTGGCCCAGTGAAATATCTAAAGTATAGAACCATTTTCTTGAGATAAAAGGCAATTTTCCGGGAGAAAAATTGCCTCAACCACTTAAGGCAAATTTGTATTACTACAGTATCGCCCATAAATAAGTACACCCCTACCACTATGTTATAGAAAGTTAATTGTCTTCTAAACCAAATATAGCAGGATTTTATTATTTCTAGTGGAACATTACACAATAAAAACAGATATTATCAGACATTATTTATTCCCAAACTCTACCAAAAATATGAAAATGTTGCCGTCAAAAGATGAGTACAACACTATGAAAATATATTTTTGGAAACAGAGTTTCAATGCTGTAGAGTTTGGTCATAAATTTGGTCATAAATACTTTCTATTAAAATGTGGTAGGGGTGTACTTATTTATGGGTGATACTGTAGTAATACAAATTTGCCTTAAGTGGTTGAGGCAACTTATTTATGGGAGATACTAAGATACTTAAAAATTTTGATTATTTTTCTCAATAGAGAATAAGGTTGGGTAAATTTTCATAAAGATTAAGCCAGTGGTTCTCAACCTTTTAGGCCCATGCACTCTTTTCCAGAGGCAGTGCATGGGGCCTGCAGACTCCACATCTGCGGGGCAGAGCTCTGGGGGCTCAATCGGACCTACCGTTTAAACCTTTTTACTTTTGTGAGGGCTGCAAATTTAACAATTTTCAGAGGGGGTGCAGTTGGACCTAGCGCCACCACTGTCTTTTCACCATATTTCAGAATGTCATTCCCCCCTTCCAAGAT
>VCCN01006457.1:1387137-1398586 GCA_006491835.1 Architeuthis dux | reverse complement strand
AATTATTATTATTACAATGAGAATATATATATATATATATATACATTTTATGACATTTTACCTGTTTGTGCCTGTTGTCATTAATTAACCTTCAATTTTATTATGGCATTTTTTAAAAATTCTGAGTTTTCATTTAAGAGGTTAATAAAAGTGTATTTCCTCATATTTCATGATACAGTGATGATAACTACAGGTATCCCCTGGTTAGGATCAACCACAGTTACGACAACTTTCATATATGCATTTATATTTTCTTTTGGGCTTGATTTTTAAAACATTGTTTTAAATTAAAAACGAATATATTCTAAAATTTCAACCCCCAGCAATAATTAAAAGCACTTGAATAGACAAATTGATTCAATTCATCAATTCATAAGGGAGAGATAATTCATGTAGTAGTATGCACTTCAAAGCGGACCATCGTATTTAAGTAGTGCCAAAAAAGGTATAAAAAGAAACCATTTGACCTTTTTGTTTCAAGCAAAATATTGTACAAAAAAATGTAGAATGAAAAAAGATTCATGAACAAATGAAAAGGGTACACACGTGTACATGTACCAAAAAAACCACTCAGGTTCATGGTAAAAGTACAATACAGTACTATGTATGAAACCTCAAAAAATGTTTCTAAAATAATTTGATTTGAAGAAGATTAAGAAAAACAGGGGTGGGGTGGATTTTTAAGCCCTGAAACAAAGCATTCGTTTAACAACCATTTTGTTTTAGCAACCTGGTCATTGGAACGCAACCTGGTCATTAGCCAGGGGATATCTGTAGATCTCTGGTCAGAGAATATTTAATTATTTTTCAATGCCTGCCCCATAACAACAGAAACATGTATGAAAGAAATTCCTTCCACTTAATAAAACAGATTTTGAGGTTTTAAATAAAATATTGAACTTGAAATCTTTCATTTTCTTTCACATCATCTTTGGATCTTCGTGTTTTCTTAACGATCATAAAATCAAATGTTTTAGTCTTTAACCCTTTCAAGACTAACCTATTAAGTTACTTATTGCCTGAATTAAAGTGTCCGGGTAGACTTCTAAAAGGGACATATACAGAGGAAACCATTTATTGTGATCATTTTCGGACAAGGTCTTTTAGATAACAATAACCAGCTCCTAAAATTAAGCAAATGATATAAAAATTGGAGCAATATAAATTCATTGTTATAAATTAACATGCATTATTATAAATCCATTGTTATGTTATTAAATTCATTGTTATAAACAACTTTACATCATAAAAAAATTAATATGATTAATATAAATATTTTAATATAATTTTTAATTCATTTTAAATAAAGTGTTTGGATTGACTGATTTTGATAACAATAACCGTTTGATAACATTATCCGTGATTATAATAAACGGCTTCCTCTGTATATCCCAGGAGTCATAGAAGCCTTGGAATATACATCTCCAAGGAGTCTTGAAAGGGTTAATTCTTTCTCTTTTTCCTTCTTTTCTCTTTACTTCTTTCTTATTTTCCTTCTTCTTCTTTCCTCTTCTCTTCTTTTTCCTTCATTCTTTAACTTCTTCTCCCGTAATACTTTTCCTCCTCTTCTCTTTCTCCTGTACTCTCTTTTGTTTTATCCTTCTTTCACCTTTCCTCCTTCTCTCTCTCTTCTTCTTTTCCATTTTCCTCTTCCTCCTCCCTTTCTTTCATTGTACCATTGTTCTTTTCCTTTTCCTTCTCGTCTTCAGCTTTCTCTTCAAAGTTTGGTAATGGCATTGTTATCATCTGTGAAGCCTGCATTGCTATTCTCAGTGCCATTCACATTGGATTCTGAATTATCTGGGAAAAAAAGGGATAAAAGAAAGATGAATGCATAGAATCAGAACAAGAAACCAAATTACCCATGATTCCACACTGAGCTGTGTTTACCAATTGACCAATAAATTGGCTGATATTTAAAAAAAAAAAGAATTCATTAAAATCTATTAATGTAATACTAAAAGTTTGATTCTGTTTATGTGTATTTGACCTTTAAGTAGCCAAAACATTGCATTGTAGCCAGAGGTATTGTATTAAGGTACTCCTAAAATGTGCTAACTTAAAGAATTCAAAAAAGGTCACAGGATTGTCTATTTTCCATCTAAAGATGCAATAAACATCTGAAAAAAAGCTAAATATATAAGCTGAAATGTATTAAAAACAACAAAAATAAAGACAATGGTCCTAAAAATATATGGAATAGTGAAAATACTTCATGTAAAACTTTAGAATAAAAGTTATAGCATCGGAATAGAACACTATCACATTGAGACCAGAAATGAGAAAAAAATCATTTTTGTAAAATAGGAGGAATCATTATGACAAAACATTTTAAACACCAAACATGAAAATAAAATCTACCAATCAGGACAGACCAATCAATATTTTTCAACCAATAAAAATAAGGAAACCAGCCTAAAAAAAAAGAAAAAAATCATTTCTGGAGCCTCTAAAATGCTATGAATAATAAATTCTGAACTTTATTAGTTAGTCAGCATTTGATTGTCACCATGACTCTTTGCTACTCACCACAATACATCATCTATATCACACATACAACAGAACATTTTATGCTTGATGGAATTTAAAAGATGTAGCCATTAAGTTTATCAACAACACTTTTTTCTATTTTGCATGTCAAACAAACATCTCCTAAACATGCACAAGCATTTTTATAACAACAAACTTTAATGCATTTTTTGTCATACAAACTTCAATGGCAAAACCCTATTTATGCACATACACTCTTTTCCCAAATGTACCAACTTGTGTATAATATGTATATAAATCTCATTATACTACTGTTACGGACACCGGCCCAAATGGCTAACCCACATGAAATATGAAAATAAGGCTTCCTACTTTTCGGCCAACATCACAGCTCAGCCACTGCTGATGCCAGCCAATATAAGTAGCTAGGCTAAATCCCCTAACTTCACCACCTCCACCTCATTTTTTCGGTCCGTGTCTGTACGTAAAATCTTCGCTCCTTCCCTAACTAATTCTCTTCATGTTCTGTACGACTTTGCTTTGTCTCTGGTTGTCTCAGCCAAGAATCTCCCCAGCGCAACCCCGCATCTCTGCCTTGCCTCAACTGATTCTTCACTACCTTATAGGGACAAAAGCCCTTAGTCTACTGCTGTAGTGAGTTAGTCAAACGCGCGAATGCAAACTTGATTCCATCAACCGCGTGATGCAGACCACTTGTTCCTCGCCTCAACCAACAAAATCCATCCTTGCCAGTTCGAATTGCTTTGTGACTACTCCACCTACTATTACGGAACAAACCTTCTCCTTACCAATAACTCTCTCTCTCTCTTCACGATCATATTTTACCCCGCATGCTTTGTATACACATTTTTATTTTCGACATGTCATTTTCTTCATTATTAAACAAACTTTCATTCATAACCTCTATCTACATTGTTTGTTTTTACTTCATAAACGGCCCCTAGTGTCTACATTTATATTTCCGCGCCAAAAGCCAACAGCACGGCGTAAGCCTTTCTTCCTCAGATAGCTCTTGACTGACCGGCCAATCCACTCCCTCCGTTTGCATCATGTGACTCCTACTCCCGGATAAAGGTGATCCTCATAGCTTCCTCCTAGCAGCAAACATGTGTGGCCCCGTGTCCCAACAAAGCAATAGTCCTTTTAAGGACTCAGTCTTTTCATGCTACACCGGCCAAATATGCAAACAACCGCCCTTTTAAGGGCCACCAACAATGCCTAACCAATCTATACAAATAAGCACACCAGCCCGTTTTAGGGCTAAAGAAAGTCTCCTCATCCCTTCATCTTCATCCTCTTCCAGTTCTATACACGAGTACATCCATCCAGCATCCTCACGTACATACTCATGCACTACGCAACCAACCCACGAGTCACTGACCATGACTTAGCCGAGCAACATCCAAGATGCTAAACTACCATAAAAAACCTCTTGTTCTTCCTTTGCGTTCCTTATAAAGACACTTATAGTCATCCATTTATCACTTGTTGCTTACTACCTATTTTGTTAGTTGCTACTATGAGGAGAGGAAAGCTGAAGTAACAACATCTTCTCTCACACTCATTTGGCTAACTACTTTATTGCATAACCAGGTCATTGCTGACTGAGCCTAATAGAACTCAATACTGTTTGAATACTTACAAATGGGGAACTTCAAAATATTAAATTGTAGTTGATGCTACTTAGTAAATTCTTAGAGTTAGATGTTTTATTGATTAGAACCTAGGTCAGTGATGGCAAACCTTTTAAGCACAGTGTATCGAAATTATAATTTTTGAATAATCCTGTTAATGGAGTGTCACTTACATGAATTTTAGTTTTAGGTAAATGCTTATAGATAAGCAGCTTATTTTTCTAATATATTTATAAAACTATGAGTTTAATAAAATATAACTTGAAATTTTAATATATACTTATAAAACTAGGATAATAAAATGAAATTAAATGAAAGTTTATTTTTTTCAAAGCCCATCACGTGTCACCTAAAAACCTGCAGTGTGTCACTGCTGACACACATGTCATAATTTTGCCATCACTGACCTAGGCTGAGTCCACTACAAATCTTAGTATTTCTTCTTTACCAGTTAAATATTTTATTTTCACTAAGAGAAAATATATATGTACAGATATTAAAATACTGTGTGTGTAGGGTTGCCACCCGTCCCATATTGAAAAGTAAAATGCACTGTCCCTTACTGAATCAATACAGGATTTGGCCCATATTTTATTGCACACCAGACTTTAATGCACACACTCCGTTTTCACATGCTTGGAATGACATGAGAAATCAGACCAAATCTGTTTTAGGATTTATTTTCATAATGTTAAATCCGCTCCTTTTCCTCTTAGGCTAAGGACAGTGGTTCCCAACCTTTTTTGCATCACAGCGCCCTTGGTGTATAAGGATTTATTCACAGCTCCCTAAGTCAGAAAATACTGAACAACTTCATTTGTGTTCCTGTTAGGTTAGTTAGTAAAAAAAAATAAAAAAATAAACGGTCAATTTTCGATTAAGCAAACATGAGTCAAAAAATATGAGAAAATAGTTTTATTTATTTATTTTTCTATTTACAATATAAGGGTCCAGTTTAGCTGATATTTACTTTGTAAAATTGTTAAGACAGACACAAAGTAAGATTCTAGTTTTACATTATACATACACTCAGGGCTGTGCAGAGGGGTGGTGGGGGTGGTTGTGGGTCCACTTATCCCGACCCTACGATATCGAGGGGCCTACTCCAAACACTTTGTTCTTATTTTTTGAATGGTGGACTCAAGGGGACAACGAAATGGTAGACTCAAGGGGACAACGAAATGGTAGATATATACATGAATTTTAAATGATATAACAATATTGCCCAGACAAATAAAAAGAATTTAAAAAAAAGAAGAGTTTGTGACATTTAACTGGATGGTCACTTTCTGATAACTGTAGATACATATGTTGCAAACGAACATGTGTATGGCAGCCTGGCAGTGCATTGTCAATGAAGAGCCGACAAACAAAAGTGATGCAAAATACACACACACATATATGCCACAAACACAAACTTACACTTGCATACATGCATGTATGTGGTATGTGTACATGTATGTGGCATGTGACATACGTGTCAGAACGCACATGCACACACATCATGCATCTGCATTTGGTATGTATTTGTATATGGCATGTTATCTTAAGTGTATGTATGCGCAAAAATTCCGTTTTAAATCTTTTTGTCTCAACACAAGACAACCCTTAGAATTTTTCCCAAATTTTTTATTTATCTTAATTTCAGTAACTGATGTGCCCGGAAACGCTATTTTCAAATTTGGGAAGATGGTCAGCTCAACAAGATTACATACAAAACTTTTAGCCAATCTTGGACCCTCCTAAAGCCCCCCCCCCTCCTCCAAAAAGATTTTAGGATCATATACAAAACGTTTGAAACATGTTTTTAATAGACTTATAAACAACACTTAATTTCAGTAGCTGATATGCCCTGAAACGCAATTTTCAAATTCAACAAGATCACATACAAAACTTTTGAAACATGTTTTAAATAGAGTTCTAGATAACACTTAATTTCAGTAGCTGATATGCCCTGAAACACAATTTTAAACAATCTTGGATACATAATTTTCAAGATTTTTTGGGGGGTCATGTCCCCAGAACCCCCTATAAAAATTTACTTTTTCTCAAAAATGAAAGATTTCTGGAAGAGAGACCAAACATTTTGCCATTGTCTATGATCCGATGTTTTAATCCTTAAAATAATTGATGCAACTGTGAAAGCACATTTCTTTGCTCCTAAAGCAGCAGACAAGATATCTCATGAGAAATTTCTTTCTCCTGGATCTTCTTACTCAGGCAGCAATGCAGATAGATATCTTTTATTGACTCTTTATTTCCTTTACATTCACATTGAGAGTAGCAGAGGACTTTGAAATTGATGCATAAAAAGCACAAATTGTTGCATAAAAATTCACCAGAATGCAGGAAAGGAAATGTCTGAAACTCAAAATTTTCTGGGGGTGTGAGGGTGGCCCACACGTTTCATTTTTATACCATTTCTGGCAAGATGTCTCTTATTTTTACACATTCAAGGTTGCAACCCTATGTGTGAGTGAAAACTCTCATCTCTCCTGTTCCCCACCAGAAGGCATTTCTTATAACCTTATCAATTTGTCACTTTGCCTGGTAATAATTTCAACTCAAGTTGATTTAGTGTTCTTTATCACTTAACTAAATCACAGAGCTAAAGTAAGAATTCGAATTGGAGATTTGCCAAGGGAGGTAATTTATAATATAATAAATAGTTATCTCCCTTAGAACAAAATAGTCTCTAAGTCTGAAATTACATTTGTAATTGGGAGGAATTCAAGTCACTTATCAGTCGCTGCAGGGAACATTTTCTATTCGTTTGTTTAGCTTACAAACACACAAGTGGTCAATGATTCATTATTTAGTTTTGGGCTTCAACCAAAAATTATTTTTCTGAGCCAGAAAAGAAGCTTTATGTTTTTCCACAGGGAGATACCAAAATAGAGATTTTAACAGGATTAATGATAAAACTCTGAATGTTTTGATTTATCTAACCTTCATATTCTGTTTTTTTCAATGATTTTTCTAAGTTTATTTATGTGACCTTTTTCAAATTTGATCTAATCATCAGCATCAACTTAATCAAAGCAGTTTAAACCTTTTGAGACTCCTGGAACATATATATCCCAATGTTTCTATGACTGCTGGGATATATATGTCCCATAGATCTCTTTTAGAACTTTACTAGGACATTTTAATTCAGGCATCAAGCACTCTAATAGGTTAGTCTTGAAAGGGTTAACTCATTTTTATGAGAGGTACTGAGTTCAATTCCTGGAGTTGATACCAAACATACAATGCTATCAATGGATATTACATTGAAATTTTAATTAGTAAAATGTTTTTATATATAAATTATGTTTAATCACTTGGGATGGGATATTTTTGTGTGACATTATATTGGTGGAATATCTCGTCAGCTGCTCCAGGATAATCATTGCTTTTACTGCCTTCTTTACCATCTACACTTTGTCTTCAATCACAATCTGCATTGCTGCCTGAGTAAGAAGATCCAGGAGAAAGACATTTCTCATGAGATATCTTGTCTGCTGCTTCAGGAGCAAAGAAATGTCTTAGAAGATATCTCATCAGCCACTCCCAAGTGGTTGATATTTCTCTTAAGGTTTATTAATATGTTTAATACAGTATCCATTGGGGATATGCTTCAAGATCCCCAGTGCATGCCAAAACCATGGAAAGTATTGAACACTACATATACTGTTTTTTACTATACATACATACATACCCATGATAAAGTTTAATCTTAAATGGTGCACAATGAGAGATTTGCAACAATAACTAACATAAGATTTGTTCTTATTGTAGATCTTAGCAACTTTAGCATACAGTTTTTCTTTTCTTATTAAGTCCAGTACTTTCACCTTTTCACTTGAAGGAAGCAGTTTATGGCTTCTCTTTGGCATATCCGAATTGCCACCATCACTACTTTTGCACTTGGGACCATTATTAAGTCTGAGAATTTTTTTTCTGGGGTTGAGCACAGCCAACTGTAACTGTGGGAAGCATAACTATGAATAACGGGTGGGGTGGGGCACTGCATTTAATCTTTTAGTATATAAATTATTTGTAAACATTTTTAACGTACAATTTTTTATATACTGAATTTAATTAATTTCTACAATATTTGGCAGACAGGTAAAGAAATGAATTAAGTCTTTTTTTCTGCCATAATAAAACCTTATTTGTCCTTTGATTTTGTTATTTAAAAAAATAAAGAAGAAAGGTTTTCTCCGACTCTTTCTCATTGTATCAGTAGTAGCAATATGTTCTTACATCAGTACTTTTCCTAAATATCGAAGGTGGCACAATATTTTATACCATACATCTTGGTCTTTTTGAATACAAAATGCCGAAAAGTACCTTCATTATACTTAAAAGACTATTGCTTGAATTTTTTATTGCTAAGAAATTTTGGATCACTTTAACATCCTCCACCTTTTGAACATCCTCCCCCATAAGTTTGGGCAATTAAACATCCCCCTAAAGCAGTTTAAGAGGGAGAAATGTTTTATTTTATTGACAAAGTTGAAGATATTGTTCACTCATATGAATGCATAAATTTGTCAGCCATGGGTTCTCTCCCCTTAGTTTTTGCAATTAAACAAATTTCGAAATCACAGAAAAGTTATAAAATTTAAAAAAAAAACATATCTAGAGACTTACATGATTTTCTTGAGCGGATATCCTTGCTCTTATTGGAAGGTTTGACTTCTGCTGAGAATTCTGGAAAAAAGAAAATGGAAGACAAATACATTAAGGAATTGAAAAGAAAAGTTACCTGGAGATGTATTTTAACAAAATAACAATGATTGGAGGACAATGGGATTATTTCTGATGATAATGTATTTTTTGTCAACTCTTTCAGTGTCTTGTTTGAATTTTGTTAGACAGGGTGTTTTAATCAATGTATGAACTTTATTCAGACTAATTTCCTCTTTGTTGTTTATTGTTGATCAGGAATCAGTGAGCTGTGAGGTTGGGATTCCATGGTTGTGACCCGAGAGAGGCGAGTGCATGCAAAGCTCAATGGTTGGTCACGAGGCCAGCACAGAGGTCAGACACAAAAACCGGACATGACAGGGATGTGTCAGTTTGGATAATATATGTAAAAACAGTGTTGATTGCATAATATGTATAAAAAATGTATTCAAGTGGATCCGGTGTAAAGAAAGTGTTAAATTGGATAATATATAAATCAATCTTTATTATTATTGTCGGATGAAGTATTGTAACAAACCACTTTTTATTAAATTTGACAGTGGCCGGAATTAATAAGTTGTATAAAAACAACTAAAATTAGGATGAAGGTAAAAACTAGTTAAATTTAATAAAAAGTAGTATGGATAATATATGTTTTTAAAAAAAAAGAAAGAAAAAGAATTTGCTTACTTGTATTAAACTTTTCATTTTTTTCTGATTTTGATAAACACTGGAATAACTGTATTAAATTTTCTCTGGATTCCTTTTTATATAAACAATAAAAGACAAATATGAAAAGTCCTTGGAGCGAATTGAAAATAGTAAAGAGATAACTGAATATAAGTCCGGCTTCACCCACGGCCAGGAAGGCCATTGTCCAAGTTAGACCCAACAAGAAGAAAACTCCTACAATTCCAATGAGGCGAATCTTTTTCCTGTTGTGCTCATATTTTTTTATCTTCTGCATGGCCAGAAGTCGCCAGACGATGATGCAGAATATGGAGACATTGAAAAGGAGGACCACAGATATGGGGAATAAGAAGGATGCATAGAAAGCAGACTGTGACAGCCAACATCTGAAAGAACAAAGAGATTAGGAAAATTAGTTTGTTTTTAATATTCTATGTTTCTCATTAAAATTCATATTTGTTTTTTTATCTAAAATTTAAAGATAATTATCGATATTTACTAAGCTTAACTTAGTGCAGCACAAGGCCAGGTAGGGGTAGGAATATTGTGTTGTGCTAATCTTCTAAGTGGGGAAGGTCTGTTTGCCTTGAAAATCAGCATTCAAAATCATGGAAATGCTAGTCAAAAATTAATAATGGTTGAGAAAATTTGTATTTTAAAAAATATTTTTTCAAAGAGATGAATATTTTAAACATATCATTATAAATTTTGCTGACCATAGTCTTGTCACTATCATGCCACATGAATGATTAACAGATGATATAATTTATGAAACTAAAAGATGAGCAGGCACAATACTTACATTTTCCCTTTGAGGATGTAATTTTCTGTGTTGTTTATTCCTAGAGTCAAAGCAACTATTCCAAGTGGAAGACCTTAAATGTCAGAATAAATATTTTGACAATGATAAATACAAGGTTATTTTCTGTGATCTTTGGCATTGAAAGAAAGATATTGGCAGTGAAAAGTTAATTATCTTCAAAGTTTGGACCCAGTTTGCTGTTTTGATAATAGAAATTATTCAATGCTGAGTCAATATGCAATTTGAAAAAGTAAATTTGAAAAAGTAAATTTGAAAAAGTAAATTTGAAAAAGTAAATTTGAAAAAGTAAATTTGAAAAAGTAAATTTGAAAAAGTAAAGGGTGTCTCATAATAAAAGGGACCATTCTTTTGCATGCAACACCAAATCAATGTTTTTTTACTGATTTCTCACCAGAATCCAACCTAGTTTTGAAGAAGTGAGGGAGATTTTGGAAGATATATTGTTCGGATTTAGTTCTTCCAAAACTTCATCAATCACCCACGTCAAATGCTGTTAAGAATGCTGCTGTTTTTTTGTGCAAGTCCAAGAGCACATTTTCAACATACTCCTTCATGATGGTTCCTAGATTCTTGGCAGGATTAAAGTCAGGTGAATTTCCTGGCCACCAGCCAAAACTATCTTTTTGGAAAACAAATCAAGCTTTTCCAACCTGTGTGTTGCTCCAAATGTGGCACACATGATCCATTTAGCCATCAAAGTCCACAAAAAGTGATAAATATTTGTTTGTGCATAACTTGTGTGGTGTGCACAACTCATATAAAAAATGTCAGGAAAACCCCAAAAGACCATGTGCACAATTGTCAATAACATTAGGTTCCATCAAGTATGCATATGTGACAGAGTCGAGTGGTAACATGGATGACACACATGCGAAAGATGAAGGGTTAACTGTTTTTTTCAGAAGAATTGTACTTTTAAGTCGAGAGTTAAATATTATTGTGTCATGTCTTCAGATTGAGAATAACTACTCGGGCACCCAGGCTGTGTTGACAAATATAAGAGGACAGTTCAGAGTTGCTAGCCAAGGTGGCAAATGAGCCCCTGCTAAATTAAATTTGTTATTGTCCCCCAAAAATTAAATGAGTTTGTAAAAATACATTTCATCATGCCAGAGCT
>VCCN01006457.1:1347393-1365015 GCA_006491835.1 Architeuthis dux | reverse complement strand
CATCATTAGATTGTCTTATAATGTTTTTCAGATTAGACCTTTGATCTAAACTAAGTGTAAACTATTTGTAAACTACATAAAGTTGACAACATTTTCAGCATTTCAAAGATTCAAGTGCACTATAAAATACACATAAAAAAGAACTTATAGATTTTGTAATGTTTATGTATTTATGTATCCTTTCATCTGTATGTTTAATGTGAATAACCAAGCCGAAGCAGAAGCTACCCTACAGGCCCCACAGGGAGCCTTGTTTCCGATACCAGAAGTGAGGGCCCAGAACTGGGAGCTGGGAACAGTCTCTTGATCAGCAGCTATCGACCTGAACACATTGTGTTTTTATTTCTCTCTTCTTTCCTACACAGCTAAATATAGTTTTAACCAAACACATTTTAACCAACACAGCTAAACACAGAACATAAACCAAAGAACAAAGACATAATAGATTTTAAAAGCAATTCTTGAAAAAATTACTGACATATAAGATCACTCTTATTTCAGCAGGAAAAAAATGCATTTCCAGAATTCCTCTCATTTATTACCCAGATTTTTCTTTTAACACCTTCTTAAGTTCTGACCAATGTGAGGCTGGACAATAGAAGTTACGTTTACCTTTTGAGACATTTTTTTTGGCAGGGTAGGTGTTCTTATATGCCATCAAAAACAGTAAAAGTTTATTTTGCAATCAATTGGCTTAAGAGGAATGATTACCTCATTGTACAGTAGTGTTAGTACAGCACAAGAAATTTTAGAGAAATTATATCAACTTTATATAAAGTAGGAAACAGGATTTGATTTTTGAAATGCATATACATATGCAATTTATAAAGACATTTTTAATTGGGAACCTATATTTGCTTGGTACCAGTTTGATCTTGAACGGCCTAAATCGTGTAAATAAATAAGAAACGAGTGCTGATTTAGGCTGCTTGATTCGCAATCGAGTCAAACCAGTGCCGAGCAAATATAGGTTCCCAATTAAAAATGTCTTTATAAATCATATTCTGTCGGATATAAATGTATCCATTCTTTGAATTTCATATAGATATGCCTAAAGTCCTGGTCCTGTTTTCTCTCAGTTAAGGTAGGTTTATGCAAAAGATTTACTCACTTTTGCCTGTCAGTTCGATTGAGCTGTGTTCAATTTCTAATTGTTCCAAACTTCGACTTGTCTTCAAAATGTCCAAAATATTGTACCAGACTTGAAGCTCATTGATGTGAATAGGCACAGTACATATGATTTTCATGTTGACGGTTACTTGGGGAAGCCTGTAAACAGAGGACATTTCTTATAGACATGAAATGCAAAAATATCATTCATATGTAGCGGATCACCAGAGATAGCTAAAACAATAATCTACATATATAAAACACAATGTGTATTTACATAGATATATTTTTGTGTGTTTTCAAATGCACAGATACTACACTCTGATCCTAGATAGAAGTGCTGGGAAGCGACATTTTGATCTTATGCAGATTGTCATGACCTGGATGCAGATGTGGAGAGAACTGCTCATACATGCTGGTGAAATTGGCCCACGACCAAGATGCCTGGAGAGTCTTTATTGGCGGCCTATGTCCCAAATGGAGCTACAGGCTTAGATAGCATGCAGATACTACACTCTGATCCTAGGAAGAGGCCTAGGGAGCAACACTTTGGTCTTAGGCAGAGTACACAGATACTCTGATCCTTAGCAGAAGTGCTGATCTATAATATATAAATAATCCTGCCGTTTTTCATGGGTATTATGCTAGTGCTGGGATAATAGTAGAGAGTCTTAAAACAAGAAACCAAGAAACCATTACCAATCTTTTGACTAGTATCTCTTTCATTTTCATTTTAGCTACTTTACATCTTAACTTTTCAGACTGTCAGTCTACAACAGTGAGTAAACAGAAATAGGATAAGCTTGAATAATGGTGTACCAGTGAATTGAAATGTGAAGATATAAAGATATGAACAACCTGAAAACTTTGCATTTATTGATAGATATGAACTCTTCAACCCTTTATGGGGCAGCCATAAAAATATTTTAGATATCAAAACAACCTTTTTGTACGTTAAACTAGACCTAATTACAAGATATCTTCAGTTGCAAGTTTTCGGAAAGCCTCTCTGATGAAGTGATCATATATGGTGCCTCACCTAAAAAGTGACCAAAAAAACGGAAAAATATAAAAAATTAAAAATTAAAAATTAAAAGTAGAAAGTTAAATAAAACATAGAATTAAAGAATAACATTCAATATAATGAATAGATACAAAAAGATTGGTATTGACAAAAACAGATAACACCGGGTTGATTTTAAAATGCTTGGGCCAAAAACAGACTATTATAATGGGGTTTGCCGTTTTAGTAGAGGTCTTTAGACTCAATTTAAGTGATCATATATAGTCACTTGCTCCATAAAGGGTTAATGTGTGAGAGCAATGTTTTAAAAGAGTTAAAGTTTACCTGAAATCCTGGAAAATCACACTGAAGGTTCCATTCTGGTTTAGCAGTTCATTCTCTAACTGCAAAAAAAATGAACCCAAAAATAATTGAAACAATTATGCTTGTGTGCGTGTGTGTGTGTGTGTGTGTGTGTGTGTGTGTGTATATATAGAAAGATATATAAAAAAGAGAATTCTGTAAATGTATTGAATATTATCATTTATTATTTTCATAACAACACAGACCTTTAAGAGCCTCATCAGGTTCATACTTTTCAGTTGATTTTAAAAATAAAATGTAACTATATTTATATACAAATAGTTCTTCGGACAATTGAACTCCTTCTTGTTGTTTGTGTTGTTAACACAATGGTTTGGGCAATCCATTCTTCGGCCTTCTTCAGCTGTAATATCCGAGTGTGATGGGGTAAACCGACTTGGATAGTACACCTGAAGAAGGCCGAAGAATGGATCGCCCGCAACAAGAAGGAGTTTAATTGTCCGAAGAACTATTTGTACGTTAATGACCCTTCTTAAAACTATAGAAAAGTATATTTATGTTTGCAAGTTTATATGAGATGCTTGCTGAACAGTTTATATCCTTTTCAAGTGTGTAACTTGTAGTCAACATACTAATGAGTTGGAGTGTGGTTGACAACTGCTAGTGGCTTTTCTTCTCGTTGGATCTACCTAACATTTTACTAGAAAGATATATATATAGAGAGAGAAACTTTTTGATTAATTAGAAATGGAGAAAAACAATGAGAGTAGCACCAACAATCCGAAACTTACCATTGTTTTTACTTTTTTTGACAAATTCCTGTATTCATTTGATCTTGGCAGTAAAAGATTAGCAGGAAAATCTTTATCAATTGTGAATTTCAGTTGTAAGTTAAACGTATGAGTCCAGCCTGTCATGACAAAGAAACATAAAGAACTAATCAGAATTATCTCCCAGCGTATTCAATGACATATAAAACCTCCACTTATTTCAGCAGAGAATATTAAAAAAAACTGGCTGAAATCCGCTCTTCTGGCGGTTTTTTATCTAGATATTATGATAAATAATTTATAATTATTATAATAATATAAATTAAAAATAAGATTCTTCAATTTTTTATTCAAGGGAGGTAACTCTTCCCTACATATACAGGATATTGTCCCCTTCTGTTGGTAATGTGCATATAATCTTATTCATTATAATAAGGAAAACGCATCTCTATGAATTCTTCTCATAAATCTCCCAGTTTTTTTTTCCAACTCCTCCTCAAGTTCTGGTCAATGTAGGGCTGTACAACGAAGGTTACGGTTACCTTTTTAGCCATTATTTTTTGGGGAAAAGTGGTCTTATATGCCGTCTAATACGGTATATTGCCGCAAAAAATTATGTCTTTAATTATTTTTCTTCAACCCATTAGCCACACAATAATTATTTAACCTCTAACCCACTAATATATTAATTCTAGCAAAAGAAAATGAAGGAAAATGTTTTTCTTTTAAAATGACCACATTCAAATAATGAAATCCCAAATAGTTGGGCAGAAATACAGCATTTTGTTTATTATTTTAGAGATCTGGGAATTTACAATTGTAATATATTCAGCAATGGAGCTCGGCAAAGTTGAAAGTTGTTTGTCTCCTGTTACTTCCTCCACCCAACCTCCGACGATTCAGCTTAACATACCATCATCGCAATTTTTGGTCCTGAGAACACTCAAATATTTTCCCATACAAATTGATGGTAATTGTTTCTTCACTTTACGCCATTTCGGCTAACGAAAGGTTTATATAGGAACGTCCTACTTTCGGATAGCGGTAGAACAGAATGTGCTGTCAAGATGTGAAAATTAAAATTCATCTGTTTATGAACTTACCGGCAAAGTCATACTTGTTACACAAACTTTGAATGCAGCAAGAAACACAGCTCGTTCCATTACTCCAACCTTTACACTTGGCCACGTTGTTTAACTCAGCCTTTACGCAACCTTCATATGTGCTGCAGGATTTTTCTGATTGCAGAGTAAAACCTGCCATAGTCACTCGGTTCATGCAAACAGGCTGAAGAAGTAAAAACAAAACATATCAATCTACTATAATGACACACCACGTGTATTTATATATTTTTGTGTCTGTAACACTCAAAATCAATTAAATAAATATTGTTACTAAAGGGACGTAACCTACTTAATAATTATATACAGATGCATCCCTTGTATAATTTGTTCTATTATCCACATATATAAAACGCAATGTGTATTAGTGGAGGAGCAGATAAAATCAATATTTTAGCGGAAGTGTGCACATTATGATAAAAGCATGAAATTTGGTGTGTTTGTTCTCCAGATGTTTCTGATCAAATCTGCCCGATTGGAAATTGCTTGTTTGTACGAATCACAAAATAAATGACTAATCTACAAAAACATGATGGTTCACCCATAGGTGAAAAAGATGGAATGCAAATATTGTGTTTTGCAATGAATAATCGCAGTATCATTACGCGGCCAAGGGGTGGATGACCACAAGGACTGAAACCATCACAAGTCTAGAAGAGAATTCCATGGCCAGGCGATTTATCAAGCTCATGAACAAACGAGCCATTGGATTGACAGAAGCCCCGGTAGCACTTCGTAGGTGGATGGTAGCTGGACCCGAAGTGAGTCGTCTAGTAGCTGGATACGAGGCTGTGTCAGGTGCGAAAGATACAAAGAATGGCAGCAGACATCATGAATAGACACTGAGTGTCCAGAGATCTTTCTTTGAGAAGGTGAAAGTGCTTTCTGTAGTGTTGCAGGAGATTGGCAACCAATCCAAAGAAGAGTCAGTCAACCTACTAGCGCTAGACACAAAGAATATTGCAGACCCAGTTCTTTCTGAAATGGTTGGTACACATCATCAGTGGAGTCATTCACGAATTCACTACAGAATAAAGATTAATGTTCATTCTATCACCGAATCAACAAGAACACGGTTTCTTTCTTTAAACAAGTCTTAAAGCAAGCTGGGGGCAGTTCTAAGGAGAAGGTGCTAAAAAGTCCCCAGGCCATCATACCAGATACCAGCAGCCCTGCTGACTGGGGGTGGACGTAGAGACATGGCAAATATGTTGGTCAACATTACCCCCAATTGCAGCCGCTGTCAGGAACTGACCAAGTGTTCATGTAAGAAACGTTTCAACCGTACATGCAAGTGCACAGCACTCCGCGGCTGCATATATGAGCAGTAGCAGCTAGAGGAACATTATGCACAATACAGTTTTATTGGCGTTCTTTTTTGTTACTTTTCCAATAAAGTTATATTGTAACTTTTCCATTACTAACTTCATATTATATTACTAAAATCATTATACTAGTGTTAAACTAGTAGAATAATTTTCTAGCATGTTTTTAAACATACACATCGACACCAAATCATTCAAATCGGCCAACTACACACATGAAATAAAATCAACTTCAGGAGGCCAATTTGGCGGCGATCTTGAAAAATGGCCGCCATTGTCGAATCGGGTAGATTTGATCAGAAACCTCTGGAGAGCAAACATACTAAATTTCATTATTGTATCATAATGACAATATATGCTGTCATTTTTGACGGCACGAGTATACTAGTCATGAATTATGTCTGGAATGAACTACATAGGGTTAAGACTAAGTGACACATGGCCTATGAGGGGGTACCATGTACCCGGGCCCGGTGTCCAATGGGGGCCCGGGAGCCAACGGAGAACCAGGCATTTCCTGAGAGCTCAGAAAATGTTTGCATATATTGAAGTGGATATATATATATATACAATATTCAAGATGACCAATTGAGAAGGTCGGGGGGAGGGGCAGAAAGATACTTTGTACTCCCTGATAATACCCCCTTTCTCTCTTTCTGTGTGATTTAGGGTGACAGAAAACCAATCAACCAACCAACAAACAAACAAACAAACTGCTTTTATATTATAAGATATAACACTGACCCCGGTCAAGGTTGACAAAGGGTGTAACATCTTTTTAAAAAAAAACTGTTACTACCGTCTAGGCAGTAAGGTACTCATGAGATAGCTGCCCAAGTGTTCCCCTTTCCTAACCCCATTTGATCCTTTTCTTGATTTGAAAACGGCAGTTATCAATGCTTAATTAATTCTTACCTCATTTCCTCTACATTGTGAACGTCTTTCCGTGTGACACTTGTTGTCAATACAGGTTGTACAGGCCAGGTTTCGGACGAATATATCCGTGTCTGTTAGAGAATAACAAGAAGGTTGGTAAAATAATTAACAGTGATATTTACCTATGTCAACAATCGCCAGAATTTCATGTCTGTCCACACGATATCTCTAAGAGTCCTCAATGAAATTGTGTGGAAGGGTGGGCAATGGGTTATGGAAGAAGTGATTGAATCTTTGGGTGGATCCATGCACAATTACTTCCTCTGACAACGGCGTTGGCAGAGGTATGCACTCACTGTGTGTTTTCTAGTTAGGAACATGTGTTCAATATAAGCACAGATATATGCTAGACCAGTGGTTCTCAAACTTTATTGTATGACGACACACTAAGCAATATATTTGATTTACGTGGCACGCCAACTCTTTACTCCATTTAAATATGAATATCATCATCATCATCATCATCATCATCATCATCATCATCATCATCATCATCATCATCATCATCATCATCAGCAGCAGCAGCAGCAGCAGCAGCCGTTGTAAGTCCACTGCTGGACAAAGGCCTTTCCCGTCTCTTTCCATGACAACCTATCTTGTGCTAACCTCTGCCAAGTCTTACCGGCAAACTTTTCTATCTCGCCCCTCCATCATGTGTCTGGTCTTTTCCTACTTCGTTTACTGCCCCATGGGCACCAGTCGGTTAGTCTCCCACCCCCCATCTATTGTCATGTCTTCTTGCTAGGTGGCCAGCCCATCTCCACTTTTGCTGCTTAATTAGTTGTATAATATCCTTCACTCTAGTCCTTTCTCTGATCCATGTTGATCTTTTCCTATCTCTTATAGTTATCCCCAGCATTGCTCTTTCCATGAATCTCTGTGCTATTCTAAGTTGGTTTTCAGCTCGTTTGGTTAATTTCCATGTTTCGCATACATAAGTCATGGCTGGTATTATGCAGCCGTTGTATACTTTACGCTTTAGGCACATTGGCAAGGTGCTCTTCATAAGGTCTATTGGTGTATATTTGGCTATAAACTTATAACAGTAGACTTTGAAGTAGTAATGAAGGACTGTACTATAAGTCAAGTACTGTAAAAATGAAATGAATTAGACGAAAACGTTTCAGTAGTCAATGAACGAAACATTTATATCAGCTCACTGATATACGTACTCATCACCCCCTTTTCCTTTCATATGTCAATATAAAGGTAAATCTAGTGATAAAACAACTAGATTGGCAATTCTGTGGCAGAAGCGGGACAGACATAATACCCGCACTGGAGACGTTCAAGGCTCGAAATACATATTTGCGTATTTGGAAACACGTTTTACATTGAATATTGAATAAAAAAAATCTAAATAAAACTTAGTTCACTTAATTAAATAAAACCGTTTTTATTATTGATGTTATCAGTTAATTTCTGACTAATTACATTAATCGGTTTGAACTTAATTAATTCCTTTATTATTCATTAATTTCATCAATTCTACGATGGCTAATTTAAGATATGATCTTACAGACTTCACTTTAGTGGTTGATCAGACGCTTGGACGTACATTAATGGAGATCTCTCGTTGACACTAAAGGTAATATATTTGTCCTTTAAAATGTTACGCCAAGATGTGATATGTGATATGCCATGATCAGATAACAAACGCTTTATTCACTTGTACAGATTGTCATCCTCTACAACAGGGATCGGCAAACTACGGCCAAGCATTCCAGTCTTCATTAAATATGTGACGCCTTGGATACAGAAATGCATTGTCCATATCTATATTTGGCTAGCGAACAATAAAATACAATATGAAAAAAATAGAGAGCAAAAGTCACATGTTTGCAGTGGCTTCAAAGGAAGCAATGTTTTATAGCTAACAATGTTTTAACACTACGTATTCCTGCTCTTAGACTGATATACACAAAGTTTGAAGCACTATTTGACAATATTTTGTCCCCCCCCCCAAACGAATGTCATACAGTATCGTCCATAAAAAAGTACACCCCTACCACTTTTTAATAGAAAGTTAATTGTCTTCTAAACCAAACATATCAGAATTGTATTATTTCTAGTAGAACCTTACACAATCAAAATGGATATTATCAGGTATTATTTATGACCAAACTCTACAGCATTGAAACTCTGTTGCCAAAAATATTTTTTCGTAGTGTTGTACTCATCTTTGGACGACAACATATTAATATTTTTAGCAACAGAGTTTCAATGCTTATCATAAATAATATCCGTTTTGATTGTGTAATGTTCAACTAGAAATAATAAAATCCTGCTATATTTGGTTTAGAAGAAAATTAACTTTCTATAACATAGTGGTAGGGGTGTACTTATTTATGGGCGATACTGTAATTCTCACTAATTGATAGGACGCGGATGTTTATACAGGTGTATACTCCGACAGTGACAAACAACTAAGTAATAAAAAACAAGCTGTTTCCATAGACTTGTATGATCATTGTTACATTTTTATCGCCTTGGCCCGCAGGGCATAAAGATATTTTTAATTGGGAACGCCTCCAAAAAACTTGTCGTAACTAGGGCGGAGCAAATTCCCTTGGCTCCAAATTGGGTGAGAGGGCGCCATTGAATGAATATCAATATGTCTAAGAATTCAGCTTGATCCTTTAGAATTTCCTTCTTAAGCGGAGCCATTTATTATTTTTTTTCCCTTGGCGCCATCAATCCTAATTACGTCTCTACTCTTCAGAGCTCTTTCTATTCTTGTACGTTCGTAAATGTTCTTCCCAGTAAAAATTCTACTTTCAACTAAACGCTCTCTTTGTTTCCGTCAAAAGAACGTTGCTAAAGTGACATTAGAAAACACTGTTTCCAGCCTAAATGAATATGACACAATTCTAGATCTGTTTTTTTGTTGTTGTTGTCGAGGCTTTTCCCCTTTTTACCATAAAGACAACCACCGGGATCGAAAAAGCTTGTCTTCTTCAAAAGATATTGCTTTCGATGAACACAGTATCAAACAATATAACAGAACTGCAATTAACCCTTTCGAGACTCCTGGGACATATATATCGCGAGGTTTCTATGTCTGCTGGGATCTGTTAGTGGGTGGGTATTGGGTGGGTATTTTCAAATACTTCCGAGGGCGTTCTTTTTTCCGCGCTCTGCGCCATTATTTCTTGCCCCATTGTTTTATTACTTTGTATCTGTCACCTTCTTTTTTAATTTTTATCTATCCTGTCTATTCTGTTCACTCATTATACCGCTATTTATTCCCTTTATTTTTTATCTATCCTGTCTATTCCTGTCTATTCTCTTCACTCATTATTTCGCTATTTAATCCCTTATATAGCGATATAATGAGTGAAGAGAATAGACAAAATAGATAAAAATAAAAAGAGAAAGTGACAGATACAAAGTAATAAAACAAAGGGGCAGGAAATAATGGCACAGAGCGCGGAAAAAAGAACGGACCACTGTTTCTATGGCAACGAATAACAGCACAATCGGAAATAAAGAGTAAGCCTTTGGTGAGAGTCAAACTCACACCCTCATTGCCTGAGGGAGACTAGTTTATGTATAGCTGCTTTTACCAGTGGCCCGAATTAATAAGTTGTATGAAAACAACTAAAATTAGGATGAAGGTAAAAACTAATCAAATTTAATAAAAAGTGATATTAGCGAGACAAAATTCCTGAACACAGGTATGTTGTAAATATATATGAGTATTTGTAGTTGTCTCTGTCTACTATGTATCCGATAATCACGGGCATTTTAAAATTATGTACCACCATAAAAACTTTCAAATAAATAATTAAAAAAACAAATCAAAAACAAATAAAATACTTACTTCTGCAACGACCGAAGTCAGACAGGGACACATCAAGCAACGATCCTTGCTTCATATCACAGTTGCCCCCAAAATAAACATTTTTCATGTTGGGTCTGTTCATATATTCCACAAATCCTTTCATCTCACAGTTACACTTCAAGGGGTTCTCCTCCATCCGGCTAGAAAAGAGAAAATAAAAATGAAGGAGATCACTTTTTAGATAGGTAATTTGTATTCGTGAGATTGTATCTTAAGCAAACTGATCATTAAACAAAAGAAAGGTTTTTCTTTGGCCTTTTTAATTTTGTGCTATGACGCCATTATGATCTTTATCTCGTTTCCTTTAGTCCAATACTCACATTTCGTTTAGGTTAGGCAGAAACAGAAAAGCGTCTCTTTTAATTTCTTCAATGGCGTTACTCTTAAGTTCTCTGCAATATAAATAGACATGTCATCATTAGTGCAATGTTTCTGCTCAAGAAAAAACGTTTCAGGAACTCAAAAACAAACAAACTAAAAAGATTTTTCTAAAGCATAACGCAATTTCTTGAATATTACAAAAAGAAAAATAATTGTAATTATATTTATAAACTATGTCACGAAATCGCAGAAGACAAACACACAATAACTATAATATCCAAAAGAAAATGTAATACTGAAGATCATATTGTGTATAACTTTGGGAAGAGTCATTACCCTTTCAACCTTTGTTCGGGCAATCGAATCTCTTCCCCCCATCCTTGATGTTGTCAACACAACCTTTCGGCCGATACATTCTTCAGCCCTCGCCAGGTTTATAATTGAAAAGAAGCAAACTTGAAATGGATTGAACCGGTTGGTATATTAATGACCACAATTTCTTTTCGTCTCCCCTCAGAAAAAAGGTTCGCCTCTTTTCTTGAATTATGCACTTGACGAGGACTGAAGAATGGATCGGGCGAAACGTTGTGTTGACAACATCAAGGATGGGAAAAGGAGATTCAATTGTCTGAACAAAAGTTGGAAACATAAGATCTTATTTCAAACTATTTTACCGAAAACTAATGCATGAAAAATTCGCATTAATTTAGCAAATTACACTTTAATGTTTTCTTTGCTTAAATAATTAATAAATGTAACCAGTGATGGAAATAGGTTTTGGGAACTAGGTATACGGTAAGGCTGGGTTATTGGGAAATAGGTATACAGTAATGTCTCCAATAGTAGACATTGAACATTCAAAAAACCTCGAAATTGAGAAGTAGGTATAGACCGTACCCCCGAGTATCCCCAATTTCTATTTACCCCTGAATGTAACATTCTGATTATGCACACCTGTGTTCGGCAATCTTGTCTTCTTTTAAAAGTGTTTATGAAACTTAGACCAATAAATCCGTAAAAATGGGACGCGCTGTATATTATTTGAAAATAAAGATTTGATGAAGCAGGTGAAATTAGTATAAAATGATTTAAGTCAACAAATTATCAAAAGATTTCTACTGTTATAATAACAACCTTGTAAATATTCATCAGTTTTGTTTAAGAAAAAAAGATTTGAAAAATGACGTACATTCTTTCAAGCGTCGGAAGATGCTGGAATATTCCCGATGGTATGGAAATTAGTTTGTTGTTGTTCAAATTCCTGCATAAATAAATAAATAAACAAATGTGTCCTTTTACAAACAGATATTTTATTTTTGTGATGACTTGGGCTTCGAAGGAAGTCACGAAGTCAAACAAGATATACAAAAGACAACCTACCTTTTTTTCTATGTAAAAACACAAGATGATCAGTCCGTTCTTTCAGTTCATCTGTTTCTTCGTATTAGCATTATTTAGTGACTTTAGTACTGATTCGTAGTTGAGACAATAGGGAGGGAAAATAGAATAGAGTGTGGTTAGCATTTAGAAGATTTAGCTGATATGGCCTGATTTAGGAGACGCCAAATAGGTGCGACCAGTCTTGTCCACGAGTTGACTCCGACTGGTGATTCTACCTAAAAGCATGGTCAATTCGAGACGCTGAGGTTGACGCCAAGGTCAACTGTCTAGAAAAGCAGGAAGTGTTTCTGAAATAGCACAAGCCAACTCCTGTTTTCCAGAGGTTATGACAATTTTTATTAAATTTGAGTAGCTATTACATACATAATGTAAATGCACTGCTAATAATGTTACTATAGAACTGCATTGTAAATGATATTAACATAGAAATATATTTAAACCAGGAATAAAGGATTTTCAATGATCAGCAATTAAGACATACATAGTGCTTTTATGTATAATATATGAATGTTGAGGATATAATATCGTAAGTCACTAAAATAAAATTATTCAAATGTAATCACAGAAAACAAATATTACTGTACATATCAAACCTGTAACGCTGACTATTCAGTCAGCGTTACAGGTTTGATATGTTAAGATTAATGTTGATTTAATGGACTTAGTAACAAAATATAACGAAGATGTACTACGTTTAGTTATCCTACGAAAGTGAAGGTTAAGTATGTTGCTCATCCATGGGCATATGGGAACTCTTGGGCTTGATTTGCCTGAAATATTACACCGTACCCTCCCTACCCTCCTAGCTCGTATGCCCATCTATATGAAGTTGTCTCTTTTACATCTATCGTGTTGGGTAAATATACATGCAACAGGTTACTTGCGGTTCCTATTATAACATCCCTTTTCTTATAGTAACAATCTGGTTATGTTATTAAGTAAAACAAAATATGTAATCAAAAGACAGATGCTAATACACTTACATATATCGCAATTGGTACATATCCTTAAACGCCCCTTGTTGGATGATCATTATTTCGTTTGACGCCAGAATTCTGAAACAAAAAGAAACAAAGAAATCAAATCATTTTTATACTATTTGTTTTATTAATTAACCCAATCAATTAATGCTAACGAATAACCTTTGAGAGCCCAGCTTTACGTTAAGGCAGCAAAACGTCGCTATCAGTAAATTAAACGGAACAGGGTCAGTGTTCACTCCAGATTTAGGAAGGAGGTTTGTTCGCCTCCCCCAAAGGGCAAATACAACACTAGTCCAGGTTTACTGTGGGGTCCCACACGAGTACGTGTGGGCAAGGACAATAATTGCGCCAGGTCTACTCCCCGCCCTCTCCCTATAGTGCAATGGGGAGCTGCTGCTCCGGGTTTGGAATCTCCAGGACCAGGCTCGCCCCGTTTATACCGTATCCTGTCCGAAAACGAGAATAGAGAGAGTACTTGAGCCAACACGTAATTGATAGTAGCAGCAACGAGAGTAGAAGAGTCCTTTGCGAAGTTAGAGACATGCTCAGTGCAAAAAGAGAAGTCTGAGTCCCAATGAGGCAGAATGTGTTTTGCATCTGAGAATAACAAGCGAGGCGTTGAGTTGTAGCTGCGAGGTAGGTGAACAGTTTAAGGTGTCAGTAACAAGAGTTCGAGCCCCAACTAGATGGGGGAAAAGAAAACGAAGAAATCACAGAAGAATTTCAGTTGGCTGCCCGAGATAGTCAAAATGTGGTTGTGTAGTAGTAGCAACAAGACAGTGTAGAATTATCCCTCGCACAATAACGAGCAAGGACCTGTGGTACGAGTTATATCACAAAAGAGGACCCTGCAAGTGCTGACTAATAGGCCAGCTTAGCCTTGTTTTCTCTGGAAGTTGTCATTTTGCTAAAGAGTGGCCGCAACATCTTTTGTAAACGATGTTGTATTTTCCCCACAACGACATTTTTCAGGAGATTAATGAATTATGTCTTCAATGTAGTAGCTTAGATGCTAGGTTTGTTCATCTCTCACGTTTTAGAAGCATGTCGGTAGTAGGAGAGGTCTTCTTCTTCTTTCTACCAGTACCGTCCTTTCGCTTGGGAGTGATACCTTTCATCAGGTCGTAAACTGTCTTATTTGTACTCCAATATCTTGCGCCACAAGAATCACCGATTCCTCCTTCCAGCTGGGCCAAGTTGTAAGCTTACCTATCCAATGGCGGCACTCACGGGCAGAGCTATAAAGTTCCAAAAGCAGCTAAAAATGGTATAGAAAGTTGCAGATCGAGTGGTGAACAGCACGTCTTCTCAGATGGACAGTTCTTGATACACTGACACCAACTCTGCCTTGGTGCAAAGTCTAGAGGTGTGGGTGTCTTCCAGATGTACGATGACTCCCCTCTGACTTTTTGCTGGCGGGGAAATCAAGTCCAATCCAAACACACTTTTGCTTGTTTAGTTTTATTTGTGTTTTTGGTGTAAAGATTTATTTTGCGGACACTGTAAAAGTCCCTCAACCTTTCTTTATATTACCTATACTTTGGTATTTTGTTGTGTGTCTCCAATCGAATTCTAGGGGGTTCATGGTGGTGGTGGCATCCATCAGTCTCGCAAGACCATGGATCTACAAGCGAAAAGTCATGGTTCAGTTTGTGTTGGTAGAGCAGCGTCTATTGTGGCTGTAGAGACCCACACGGGAGTGACAGTCCCAGCTGCAGCGACTATATGTAGGTGCTGTCCTCTGGTGTTGTCTTGGTGCCGTTATTTCGGCGAATGCGCTTTTCTTCAGCAGCTAGCCTCAGCCCCTCCTCTCCATTTTTAGACCTCTGTGTAGTTCCAGCTTCCAGCAATAGAGGTCGCTTGCGATCTCCCCCCACTTCTCGAGGTTCATGTTCAGTGACTTCATGCTTCTCTTGCAGATATTTTTAAAACGAAAATGGGACTGCCCTTGGGTTCTCTTGCTGTAGGCCAGTTTCTCGTACATCAGGTTCTTCGGTATCCTCCCGTCCGACATGCTGTGTACATGGCCCAGCCAGCGGAGACGGCGTTGTTGGAGAATGGTTATGAGGTTGCTAGGTAAACAATATAATGTGGAAGTTCAGAGGTTACCGATGTTGAGGTAATAAATGAGTAGTACTGTGTAGTTAGTGGAAATGAACAATAGGTTTTACTGCTGTTATTTAAAGTTTCTCTATCTGGGTCGTTGTGACAGCAACTCGACTGGAGTTTGTGGTAGAGATCACGCGTGAGTCAGGGCAACGCATTCAGTTGGGATTTGACGAAACTCAAATCAAGGTTTATTTAGGTCAGGACAACGCGTAGGGAAGTCGTGGGTTGACGAAACCCGGACAAAAGGACTTGCGGTAGAGAGTTGGCGAAGGCATCGGTGTTTGAGTCTGTTGAGGAATAGACTGGCAAAGATTTCTGATTTTCGGTCGTTCACAGAACTGACGACTTGAATCCCCTTTACAACCATAGATAAGATCCCAGATCCAGCTCGGCGCAGCGAAAATTGATTGCTTAGAAAATATGTTGTCAATCAAAACTACAGGGTGGGTGAGAATGAACTCCCTATTAAAAATGAATTGCCTGCACGAAACCCTGACCTCACGCCCTGTGACTTCTTCCTGTGGGGTTGGGCGAAGGAGGAGGTGTACCGCACAAAACAAAAAACTCTGGGTCAACTGGAAGAGCACATTTGACATGTTATGGCCAACATACCGCCGGACCTACTGCAAAGGTCTATCGAGGACATACCAGAATCGCTTACAGAAATTGGTGCCTACGTGGAATTTTAACAGAGCAGGCAAATTCTACCAAGTAAAGCTAGCTTGACTACAATCAACCAATAAATGATAAAGTTATTATCAATTTCCAATAAAGGGTTTCTTTTCACCTACCCTGTATACAATTAATCTGGTTGTTACGCGACATTATTTTCAATATCGAAAATGTAACGCACCCATACACTTGAGATGTATAAACAAATATACTCTGGATGTTATCAATAAAAAGTCGAGATGTTTTCTTTATTTATGGACAAAGGAGATGCATTTAAATATATGCGTTGCAATGGTTTGCACTTCAGAGGCGCAATTTACATGTCTTCTGCCCAAGAAGTTGAACCAAATTAAACGGCTTCCATCTCATTTATGTTTGTCGTATGCTGTACGCGAGGAATCTTCATTCCCTACGCATGTACAGATTAAGTCCGGTACATGTTGATGTGCAATCAACTGGTCATACGGGTGAGTTTGTTTGCAAAATGTTGAGGGGTGGCCACCAGGGTACACAGAATCTCGTACGGATAGGAATTCGGTCCAGGCTCCCTACCCACCGGTGACCATAAATAATTACCGACAAGTGCCTGCAGGTGGGTCGATCAGTTTTAGAGAGAGAGAGAGAGAGAGAGAGAGAGAGAGGGGGGGTATGGAATGGTTGAGGAGGAGAAAAAAAGAAGAGCTATTAAGAGTGGAGATAGAGGAGAGAGAGAGAGAAAGGCGAAGAGAGATATAGAGAAGGAAACACTAAGAAATGGGTAAAGGTAATAGGAGAGAGGGAGAGAGAAGGGGGAGGGGGAGGTGGTGTCAGATTGGCAGGATAAGGTCTCCGCTCCCAAATACATAATGTAACGTCTCAATAAAAAAGGTGTACGTACGTACGTTCACGCGCACCCCCCTCTACATGCGTGTGCGCATGCTCACCTGTGTTGGCATAACGGTTACGAGCACGAGAAACAGAATCGGCGATCCAAGTTCGAATTCTGGCTGAGGCTGTTTGCGTCAACTTCACACTAATTGGGAAAGGCATGGATTCACTTCTCCCTATGCTCTGTCCTATCGCCAGATATTTCAACAAAATATCTCGTCACTGGCATGCCTGGATGCAGGAGGAGAGAGTGGGTAAGTGAGCACTTGGGGAAGCCACTCACCTAAAACTACCTTACCTGTCCAGGCAGTAGCAGCAAAAATATGTTAAGTCCATTGTCAATCTAGACAGAGTCCAATCAATCAATATATAAATATATAGCTTTGTATTATCACGTTATTTTCGCTATAGTTATGTCACTGGCATGCCACGATAGGAGACAGAGAAAAGGATAGGCGATCTAGGCCGTGGGTAACTCTCATAATTAACTTACCTTTCCAGGTAGTGACATCAAAATGACTGCAAAGTCAGTCTTCGACAAAAAAGCTCTGTCACCGGTGTGCATCGGGAGATTAAAGCTTAGTTGCAAGTTAAAGTAGTGATTGGAATTTAATCAGGGTCAGTTTTTTTCCCAGCTTATCGAAGCAGCAGGGGGAAATCTTGGAATTTTAGCAATCAGCTCTCTCTCCGCCTCTCTGTCTGAACCGGAACATACGTTTCTTTATATAAGGAATCACGGAAGTGATGAAACATTCTTTTTTTAAAATTAAGGCCACATGTTGAGTAACGACTGAGAAAAGAGACCAAGGCGATGATTCATCATCATCATCATCATC